>JAZAYU010000137.1:408208-566957 GCA_038501625.1 Corbicula japonica
CAAACAGTGTATATCAGACGGCACATTTGAATGTAATTAGAATTGCCACTAGATGAGTTATATGAGGGCTGGATTTGTCCTATCTGAGCATAATTATATGCCATCATTTTGAAGAATGAAAGTTGTGTTTTGCAGGTGTTCCTTAACTCTTTCTCCATATATATGCATTTTTATGCATGTGCGACCAGGGTCCAAGATCATAAAACTAAGTTTGGAGATCAGTCTCAAATCTCAAGCATCTGATTAGCTGAAATGGCGACCAGTCGCCATTTCAGCCAATCAGATACTTGAGATTTGAGACTGATCTCCAGATTTAGTTTTATGATCTTGGACCCAGCGTAGATCCATATCAGGATGTGCACTGGTCACATTTTGGTCAGAAATAACCTCGCTTACAGTCAAGTTCCTGATAAGACGACATGGATTGTCCTGCTGATCTGAATATACACTGGTCTCACATGCATTAAACCACGTATTTTTGGAGGAAAGGGTTAAAATTTTCACATCAGTTTTTCGTATGAAAGTAGTTTTCTTCCGCCAAGAAACTGAATATATCTCTAGGGCCCCTTTCCAATCATCCCTCCCCACACACACAAAAAAAAGACAAACAAAAATTATAATACCCCCAAAAAACCAACCTTTCCCATGTTGATATTGAGTAAAAGGTTAAATATGCTTATAAAAGATCATGGAGGTTTTTAGTTTGTTGATCTAGATTACGCCTATGACATCCACAAAAAGTAGAATGCCAAGAATATTAATGAATCTTCCATGCCCACCTTGAGGAGGTAAAAGAAAGTATGCAAGGTTGCATGAAATGAAGCCCATGGGAAAAGAAGCTGAGTCAGAAACTGGGGGAAATATTTTCTTTCATTCCTACAGAAGCAGGCATTGTCATTTAGACAAATCCTACAGATTTCTTTTCCATACAATATATAAAAAACATGGCAGATTTATTAGAGATAAAACATATTGAGGATTCAAAGTATTTACGGTGTTTAGTAATTTCAGAGCACAAGATCATTAACCCTTTCCTCCATAGATACACCTTTATTGCATGGGCAAACAGTTTAGATCCGGATCAGCCAGCACATTCATGCTGTCTGATCAGAATCTAAACTATTCGCTTTTTTATTCAATAGCTTATTTCTGACCAAAATGCGATCCATGCAGATCCTGATCTGACAGCACAGATGTGCCAGTTGATCTGGATCTACACTGGTCCCACATGCGTAAAAATGTGTATATATGATGGAAAGGGTTAAACTGTATCTGTAGACCAGTCTAAAATCTCAAGCATTTGATTGAGATTGAAAATTGAAAACGAGAAAATTTAATGTACATAAAGAAACTTCCTACCCAACACTTGAATTTTTCCTCTTATTTCTTTGTTAACAATATCAATTTGCTTCATATAATATGACAGATTATTGAAAAGGTTTAACCTACCATGTTCAAAATAACTTGTGAATGTTAACATTTTACTTCACATAATATACAATTATACACCTTTTATCACATAGGTGACTTGTTTAGATCCAGATCAGCCAACACAGCTGGGCCACCTGATCTGGATCTACAGTGTTCACCTCTTAGACCGAAAAAATGAATATAAAAACAAACAGTTTAGATCTTGATCAGATGGGAAAAATGTGTCGCTGATCAGGATCTAAACTGTCTGCTTATGCAATACAAGCCTTATCTCTGGAGTAAAGGGTTGAAGAATTTGCCTATACTGCTCCCATGAAATGGCTGGCATATAGAGTTGCACTCATCCGTCCATACATATGTACGTCCCTCCAACTCCTCCTAAACTATAAGGCAGATTTCTTTCAAACTTGCACAGATGATCAAGCAGGATGTGTAGATGATTGTAAAGAAAGGATTTTTTCCTTCCACCATTTTAACCAGAGTTATGGCCCTTTGTTATTACAAATTTTGTTGCTGCAGTGGGGGCATCTGTGGCCAAGAACACTTTGAACATATCTTGTATGAAATTATCTTACATAAATTTGCATTACATTGTATGGAGCACAAGTTTTCAAAAATCTGTTAATGGAAGGATTGCAAAGTTTTTACTATGGATGTGCTGTATATCACATAAGGCAACCAGTGTAGATCCTGATCAGATGAAATATCCATGTCATCTGATCTGGATTTACACTCTTTTTCTTGGTATGAAATTACCTAATAAATATAAATGTAAACAGTGTAGATCCTGATTAGACAGACTGGATGTACTGGCTGATCTGGATCTATACTTATAAATCACTAATTTGATAATTGTATAAAAAATTCAAACTTGTGTACATAAAAGTTTTACCATTTTCATGTGGGCATAAATTGGAGCAGTGGTATTTTTCTTCCAAGAAAACCTTTTACATAATTATTTAAATATGGCTCAGATTTGATTTCGCTGATGTTAACTTGTGCAAAGTTCATGTATACCCAAATTATTAAACCCACTTGAAATATAATTATACCACTGTGGTATGCTCCTATAGGACAAATCCAGCCCTCAGAAAACTCATCTAGTGGCAATTCTAATTACATGAAAATGTCACAGATCATGGCTAAAGATTATAAACTGAGATTTGAAACCAGTCTCAAATCTCAAGCATCTGATTGGCTGAAATGGCGACTGGTTTCCATTCTCTGAGTTAAATAATTAGCACATGTGACTTAACTGCACTAGAAGCTCTCAGAAGATGATTGTTGATAATTTATAATTCTAAAAGGTCTCAGTAGAGACATTTATTGTATTGCTTCTGAAGAGGACACCGTTAACTCCACCTGCGTCAGTAAGGCTTACAACACAGAATTATTGTAAGGAATCAACATATTTTACACTGGAGTTTCTTGTATGTTAACCCTTCTCTCCATAGATACATCTTAATTTTGTGGGCGAACAGTGTAGATCTAGATCAGCTGGCAGTCATCAGTGTCTTCTGATCAGGATCTACACTGTTCTCTTTTAGATTCATTTAAGGTAGTTTCTGACCAAGATGCGACCTGTGCAGATCCAGATCAGATGGCACAAAATTTTTAATGTGCTAGCTTTTCCATGAAGTATTCCTCAATTCTATGAATGAGCATAAATTATTTCAGATCCAGATTGGCCAGCACATTAATTCCATCTCATCGGAATTTGCATTGTTCACCTCTTAAAGCAAACAGTGTAGATCCAGATCAGACTGCACAAATGCACGATCTGATCTGGATCTACACTGGTTGCACATGTTATTAAAGTTTTATCCATGGACTTACGGTTTTGTATTTTGACATGTTATATATTAGTAGCTTTGATGTGCCAGTTGATCTGGATCTACACTGTTTGCCTACACCATAAAGGCATAATTATACGTATATGAAGTAAAAGGTTAATGTCTATTTTGCCTTCAAAACTTAAAATTAAGAGAAGCTTCAGCAGTTTTTTCTCGGGGATTTGAAATCGTCCAATAATTCTTCCCTGCAATACAATTCTGCCTATTGGAAAATTGATGACACAGAAAAAATCTAACAAGGTTACGGTGACTCATGTAGAGAAACGAGAGATATGACTCACGTAAGCCCGGGACAAACAGTTTTCTCCCGAAGTCAGCAGAAATTATCAATCGGCTTTATTCTGAGCAGAACTTTTTTATATATGTTTTTTTTTCTGGGGGAGTTCTCTGGGCATAAGTCATTCCGACATGCTTTGGTCTTTTTTTTATCGAGAGACAATAAAAATCTTGCTGGGGAAAATATAAAAAAGATTAAAAGATAGCCAGTGATTAGAGGTACTTGATTGAAACTCCAATCAACTGTATTGGAAATACATGATAGTGGAGAGTGCGAGAGAAAGAGAAAAAACACAACAACCTTAGCTGTTGATAATTGAGCTTCTCTCTTCAATAAATGTATTCCATAACACTATCGTCTTTGCAATGGAAAATGATTAAGCTGATGCCAGGCTGAGAAAAAATATAGGTGAAAACTGGAGAGTGGCTGAATCATGCAGTGTGGGAAATTTCGTGCAGGATGGTATTGTGCTATGCTCATCAACTTCGAAGGGACGATTTTCCCATAGGATTCTTTTATCAGGAGATGGGTGGAATAGTTTGACAATGTGAAATTTACCTGGAGTGTGGGAAAGAAACGCTGGGGTATATTGCTTGTTGGGAAGGGGTGGGGGTCAGTGGTTTTTGGCAACAGTGGTCAGATTTTAGCTTGAAATATTACTTACCTGGTTAATCAAGAACTTACCAAAATCACAGGAATTGGATTTTCAAAGGTATATTTATTTGTACTTTTTGGATATTTTTCTGTTGCATTAAATGTTTTATTTGATACATTCGATATTCTGCGTTTTTACTTAACATTCCTTCAAACTTAGTTGAAAACAATCAGTCACTAAAAAAAAATTGTGACATTCAAATTTTGGTTATACAGTTTATAGATAAAAAGAGAAAGGGGTCAACTTTTTTGACAGGGTAGAAATGTGACATGGATAAACTGTAATGAAACAGGAATATAAAGGATTTGGGAATTTCAGAGGTAAAAGTTTATTTTTCATTGCATTGTCATTTTTTCTCATTGTAGTAGATTAAGTCAATATTAAGAACAATTGATTTCAGTTTTAAAAGTTTACTTTTTTTATCAGTCCGAATATTAGATTTTTCTAATGCTTTAATTTTAAAATTATCAAAAGCATTCTCTATTTTTTTTATTCATGTTTTGAAAACAGTTATCTATTAACCAAATTTGAAAAATGCAAACACAAAAGTTAAATAAAGCACAGCACTGGACGCAGAGGCATTGTCTAAATAATTATCTATAGAAACTTTCTGTGAAACATTAGTTTAAATTTTTAATACATGTATTTCATTTCAAAACACTTCATATAATCTTCATATGTGTAGTTTAAAAAAAAATTATATGAGACCAAAACGCATTATATTAGCTAAAAAATAATAATGGTCTATAGCATTTTTTATTTTTTGTCAGATTTTAATTTTAACTGCAGAACCGTGACAAGTCCTGTATTTACTCCATGGGATATGGTTGTTATCACATGATCAAACAGTGTAGATCAATCAGCTGGTACAGGTGTGCTTCAATTAACCCATTCCTGTACAAACACACCTTTATTGCTAGGGCGAACAGTTTAGATCCAGATCAGCCGGCACATCCGTGCCGTCTGATCAGGATCTAAACTGTTCGCTTTTTGATTCATTAGGATATTTATGACCAAAATGCGACCAGTGCAGATCCTGATCAGACGGCACGGATGTGCCGGCTGATCTGGATCTACACTGGTCGCACACGCGTAAAAATGCGTATATATCCAGGAAAGGGTTAATACCTTGCTAAATTGACACTTTCCATAATTTATAGCAGCATTACTTCAATTTAACCCGCTCTTGTATGAAATATTACATGTATTTGGAACTATAGGCACAAATTTGCAGCATTAGTTCGGGCTAATAAAATTTTAATTTACTAAAATAAATTTAATCCGCACGACTGAAAAGCGAAAGTAGGATTTCCGAAACCTCACAGAAATCAAGATCCCGCATGAAGTGGTCTCTTCGTCGGTGCTAAATAAATCATAATAGCTCCATTATATTGAGCTTCTTAAAAGTTCCTTAACGATAATTTAACAATATCATTGAAAATCCCGTCTATTAGAAAGAATTAGATCGGACCTTTTGTGTTCTGTTAGAGAGTTTATATATTGGAGTCTATATGGACAAATATGATTTTTCAATAGTATATTATTACTTAAGTTTAGGACTGGGGCTTTAGCACCTTTATTCTTTTTTGTTGGAATGGGGTGGTGCTGGGTAGTTCATTTTGTCTTCTGTGGTTTGGTGGAGGTACAATTTATATAATAAATAATTTCTTCAAATTCCATGAAATTTCATTCTCAAAAATAAGACTTTCTCATAAAAAATGAAATTTAATGCTGAAAAAGATCTTGTTAATTCTGAGACAGCAGTGAACAGAAAAAAGCAAAACTTGTCCAATCTCCCATTCCAGAAAAGATACTCAAATTCTTCTGCTTGTGCTTAGCATAAAGTAAAATGACAGGAGAATATCTGATAGTGATTTTTGAGGGCTAAATTAATAGCTGATAACAGGCTATATTTCCCAATTGAAAACTGTATTTTTTCGCTATTTTTGATAAAACAATTTCTAATTCTAAGTTTTTTAAAATAAAAGTTTTTGAAGTAACCATTATAAATTTTAATCCACACTTACACAAATATTGATGTATAAATACTTTAAAATGTTATTCTATTACTGTAAAACAATACCTGAATTTAAGTAAACAATACAATTATTTGATTTTTCCCAGTTTTAGATAAAATATCAGTAATTTTCCAAATTCTGGGGGTTTGGGTCTTGTCACCAAATTTGAGAGTCTAAGATCTGAAAACTCAATCAGTAGACCAGTCTATAATCTAAAGCATCTGATTGGCAGAAATGGCAACTTGTCACCATCAGATGCTTGAGATGTGAGACTGGTCTCCAATCTTAGTTTTATTATCTTGGGCCCTAATAATCTTGACATCAGTGTTAAGAAGACATAATTTAAAACTTGAGTATAACCCAACTGTTAAATTAATAAAATATTTTATAAAGTCATAAATGCACCTTGCAAAAACTAAACCCCTACAAAATAAACCAATACTACAATAGAATAGATTGGCTGGGGATTAATTGGATAGAATGATGTTAATGCGCCAAGATAAAACATGTGAATTAAAATCTTTTTTGCAGTGCTTGTTGGGGGATCGACTTTATTGATCCTTGCCTCAAGATAAAACTTGTGAATTAACCCTTTCCTCCATAATACACACTTTTACGCATGTGGGATCAGTGTAGATCAAGATCAGACGGCACATCCTTGCCATCTGATCACAATCTGCTTTGGTCGCATTTTGGTCAGAAATAACCTAACGAATCATAAAGCCATGTGCTGGCTGATCAGGATCTACACTGTTCGCCCACACAATAAAGGTGTGTCTATGGAGGAATGGGATAAAAGTGATTATTGCAGCTTGGAGATCAGTCTTACAAATTCTGGCCCTTAAAGATCAATAAACCCACACAAAATAAAGTGATTTCTAAAGTATATGGCCTCAGGGGATCAACAACTGGTTCATTTAAATGTCATGGGAGACCAGTCAGATTCTAAGCAGCTGATTGGTTAAAATTGAGAGCACTTTACAAATTATCCAATCACAAGTTAGAATTTTCAGACTTGTCTACAGTCAAACCTGTCTAGCAGCCACCAAATGGAGTGACAAAGTGGCTGCCCTAAACAGGTGGCTGTTAAAGACAGGTTAAAATGAGAACAAAATGTCAGTTTAAGGACATATTCAAACTGGCTGTTTAAGACAGGTGGTTGCTATTCGCAGGTGGCTGCTAAGGCAGGTTTCACTGTACAATCTTCGTGTTATAACTTAGCCAGGTAATATGCTGTATATCCCATGTGCAACCAGGGCCCAAGATCATAAAACTAAGTTTTGAGATCAGTCTCAAATCTCAAGCATCTGATTGGCTGAAATGGCGACTGGTCGCCATTTCAGCCAATCAGATGCTTGAGATTTGAGACTGATCTCCAGCATAGAGTCACATTATTCCATGAAAATCTGGACATTTTTTCATTTAAAAAAAAAAGCTATATAATTTCCCTCTCAAAATTTCTTAAAAATTATGCTAGATTGCTCCTCTCACCCCACCCACCCACCCAATCCTTAAATTTTCTGTGATTTCCTTTGAAGAAATTATATGGTATAACTTTTTCTCAAAATTAAATGACACCGGCTGACAATACTCTAAGCAGAATTAAAAAAAAATTGAGTGAACTTACATCTTTTTTTACAAAATTGAGAGTAATTTATATATTTGTTTGCTTATATTTGTTTTTGTTGTTGTTGTTTTTTTCATTTCTAACAATGTATAGTTAATTCTGCAAACCCCAAACAAACTTTTTTGAAAAAAAAAAGAAGATATTTGAGGCTTTTGGGGTGATTCATATCCATGATTGCCTGAGATTTAAATATTTTTTGTTATGTCCAGCCACCTGAAAAATCTCTGCTATCAGGGAATTAAGGAATTTTGTAAAATATAAAATTATTGTATATGATAGAATATAATTTTATTATTTTACAATTGTTTTGAACATTTTACACTTGTTTTGTTGGTTTTTTTTCAAATGTATTGCAATTATTAATTCTATTGCAACTTTTAAATGTAATGTTATTTTGGAATAAATCATTTTAAATTATAAGTCCTGCATTCATTTTATATTTGTTTTGAACATAAATGTTTACACTTTTTTTTCCAGATGTATTGCAATGATTAATTTTATTGCAATATTTAAATGTAATGTCATTTTGGAAAAAAAAACATTTAAAATAGTCAGCATTCATTTTAACTTTGTTTTGAACATTTTACACTTTTTTTCAAATGTATTGCAATTATTAATTTTATTTCAACTTTTAAATGTATTGCAATTTTTGAAGCAATCATTTATAATAGTCCTTTATTCATTGGTTAGTTCTTCTTCAGGTCACCTTTTTATTTTAAATTCCAGATTGACCAAATATGTCTTTCATAAAAACATTAGATTTATGCTTTTTGAATAGCAACCCTGCTTCTGTTAATCTCTTATAAAAACTACTCTATTACACCATCATTTTTCACAAATAATATGGTTCAGAAAATAGATGGAATATTACTGATTGGTGAATCCCAGTTGACTGCGAACAGATTTTTCTTGGCTGCAAATGGCTTGCTCTCCCAGTTTCTGTCTTTTAATATAATTTACATGTCAGGATAATTCATTTCTGACAGATAATTGTGGAAGAAAATGAAAAGCTCCACCAAGTTGATAAATCTTGTTTTTTCTGAGGAGATATCTTTTTTATAATTAAAAACAAGGAAGATGCCAAAGTGAATGAAATTCCTGTAGCCTTTAACCTGTTCTTTATATTTAATACGTGTGCGACCAGTGTCCCAGGAAACATTTGATGTCGAAAAGACGTTGGATAGACGTCGGATCAACGTTGGATTTTGGTTGGAAATGAAAGTTTTTTAGACGTCATTTCCCGACGTCGGATTTGGTATGTAGCATTGTCTAGTGGATGTCTACCAAGTCTGTTCAAATTATGTCCCCTGGGCCAAAATTGGCCACGCCCCAGGGTTCTCTTAGTTTACATTGATTTATATAGGAAAACATGAAAAATCATTTTTCTCCGAAGCTAATAGGACTAGACCTTTGATATTTGGTGTTGAGTATTGTGAAGAGACCCTTTACCAACTTTGTTTAAATGTTGGCCCTGGGGTCAAAATTGGCCCCGTTCTGGGGGCCCTTAATATGTAAAAAAGGAAAACTTTAAAAATCTTCCTACTGGAAACCTCAATGCCTTAAGCTTACATATTTGGTATGTAGCATTGTCTAGTGGATGTCTACCAAGTTTGTTCAAATTATGTCCTCTGGGCCAAAATTGGCCACGCCCTGAGGGTTCTCTTAGTTTACATTGATTTATATAGGAAAAGGTGAAAAATCATTTTCTCCGAAACTAATTGGACTAGACCTTAGATATTTGGTGTTGAGTATTGTGAAGAGACCCTTAACCAACCTTTATGGGTCAATATTGGCCCCACCCTGGGTCCCTTAATATGTAAAAAAGGCAATTTTTAATGTCTAGTGGATATCTACCAAGTTTGTTCAAATTATGTCCCCTGGGCCAAAATTGGCCACGCCCCAGAGTTCTCTTAGTTTACATTGATTTATATAGGCAAACATAAATAATCATTTTCCTCTGAAACTAATGCGACTGGACCATAGATATTTCGTGTTGAGTTCTGTGAAGAGATCCTTTACCAGCATTATTTAAATGTAGGCCCTGGGGTAAAGCTGAGTGTACTTTTGTACTCAGGTGAGCGATATAGGGCCATCATGGCCCTCTTGTTATATTGCCTGCTGTTGTGTCTGATTAGGACCAATACATTGCTTGCATCTTGGTCAGAAATAACCTAATGAACCAAAAATCTAAAAGTCTAGATCCGGATCTGACAGCATATCTTTGCAAACACATATAATATTATATGGAGTTATTCTGGTCCAAATTAATGAAGTTGCTCCTACACAATCAGGTGGATTTAGTTTAAACTTACACAGATGATAACCAGAGTTATGGCCCTTTGTTATTACAAATGTTTTTGCAGCAGTGGGGGCATCAGTGTCCAAGCATTCTAGTTTTTTTTTTCTGTTACGTCATGCATAGATTTTATTATTTGCAAAAAAAATTCAGTTTGGTTTAACTTAGTGTGATGTTTTTTTTGCTTCTTGATTATTCCGTAAGCTTTGTGTTAGTTCACATTTAAGTGGCCCCGTTTTTCTTACATTTTCTAAGTGCCCTTGGTAGTAGATGGGGCAGTTACAGTAATCTGGAAGCATTTTTGTTTGGTTTTGTTTAGCAATATTTGTAACATTTTACATTAACATTGAATGTATCACAAGAAACATCAAATATTGTTGATTGACAATAAATGTTTTGCGTAATCTTGTTATAAATCACATGTGACAATTAAATTTTATGAAACTGTATCTTACATCACATGTGACAATTAAGTTTTGGCGTAACCATGTTGTATGTCTCATATGACATTTCAGTTTTGCGGAACATGTAATATTTCATCTCGGTGAACAAAGAAAATTAATGACTACAAACATTTTGCATCATCATGGAAGTATTGTATGGAAGTGTGGATATATGAATTTTTTTCATGATTTATTCACTCGCAGTGGATGAGTTGAATTAAGAAACAGATGATTGAACCCTTTACTCAATAATATGTTATGTGCTTTATATCGCATGTGCGAACAGTGTATATAATAAGTATCATGCATGAGTGTGAGGTGAAGATGGAAAACAAAAATCTGTCACCTCGGGTGAACTGTTGCGGGAACAATGTCTCATGCAAGATACTTTTTCTTGCATACCTTTTATTACCATTTCTGCATATGTATTCAAACTACACTGACACGATTTAAAAACGCAAAAGGCATTTTCATCAGCTATTCTGTTCCTGCAGCCTCGATCGGCACCATATTTGGGGACATAAATGACACAATGTATACCCTTCACGCCCCACCAATTTTGTCGTGCCAAATGTAAACCTCTCGGGCATTTGAGCCGCCCTTCACAAAATGCACGTGCGTCTCGTGCACTTAAACCACGCGGAAAATCAATGCCATTTTTTGTGTGTAAATTGGCACATTGATTTACTCTCTGAAAATCAAACACAAACTACGTATATTTTTCGTTTGCAAAATGCCGAGGCTTACTTTTGCACAACGGAACCAAGCTTTGGGGCTTTTGGCCGGCGGGGCTACGCAAACAGAGGTAGCTAGACGGTTTAATGTCGCCGACTCGACGATAACAAGGTTAGTGACACGTGTAAATGCTACTGGAACAACTGCAGACCGCCCACGCCCCGGTCAGCCACGTGTAAGAAGTGTACGTCAAGACAATTATATACGGCAACGTCACTTACGCAACAGATTTGCGACGGCTCAGTCTACTGCAAATGCCATGGTTGGTAATCGTGGACGGTCTATACATCGTGACACAGTGATAAATCGCCTGAGAGAACGTGGGATTCACTGTCGTCGTCCTGCGCGGTGCCAGGCTCTCACCCAACGTCATCGCCTTGAGAGACAACGTTGGGCTTTAAACAACCGCCGACGGCAGTGGGACAATGTCGTTTTCAGCGACGAGTCCAGGTTTAATATTTACCATGCTGATGGGAGGGTTAGAATCTACAGACGTCGTAATGAACGCTTTGCAAACAATTGTGTACGTGAAGTGTACCCATACGGCGGTGGGGGCGTCATGGTCTGGGCAGCGATCAATACCAATTTTAAGTCTGACCTGGTTGTTTGTAATGGCAATTTGAACACAAGACGGTATATCGACCAAATCCTTCGACCCCACGTCGTGCCCATCTTCCGTCAACGTCAGGGACTAACGTTTATGCATGACAATGCTCGTCCGCATACAGCAATAGTCACAAGACAGTTCTTACAGCAAAACAATGTCCCGGTGTTACAATGGCCGGCTCGTTCCCCTGATTGTAATCAAATTGAGCATATGTGGGACGAGCTCGGTCGCAGGTTACGTCAACGTCCTCAGGCCCCTAATACTGTCGACGAGTTGTCACAGGCTCTCCTGGAGGAATGGAACAATATTCCAAGGCGCGTATACCGCAATTTGTGCACATCCATGACACGTAGAGTGCAGGCCGTGTTGAACAGTAACGGTGGTCATACGCGCTATTGACTCAACGTGCATTTAGGCACAATGAGACGTCAGTCCAAGCAAAACTCAAGACTTAAAAGGTTATTTTGTTTTCTGTTATGTCTACACTAGTTAAGTACACAGTTATACATGGTTATACATCGGCTATGTGGAATATATCCTCTGTTAAAGTACTTTTTGCGTTTTTAAATCGTGTCAGTTTAATTTATTTTCCTTATGCTGAAATAATGCATTTAACGCAAACCTTTTTTTATAAATGACGTCACTAACATGAATATATTATGTCAGATACTTGAAGACGTGATGTCACTCACATGACTCATTCTACATGGGGGTTGTTTTTTAGAATCAAAATTTCTTACACGGGTGAAAATACCGGATGACCGATCTGGTATGCAAGAAAATATTATCCAGAACAGCCAGCACATCTGTGAAGCAAAATCATGTCTCACGAGGCCATAAATTTGTTATTTGCATTCGCATTTTCAAATGATGATCGTGATGTCATGACAACTTATTGGGTTGGTAATCTTCAAGGTCAAGGTCACAGTTGGGAGAACTGTTATATCCCGTGGAATAAAATGTTAATAAAGAAAGCTGAAATCTTAGGAAACTGTGCCCGTATAATAATTAGTAAAACTTCTTCCTGTACAGTTCCCCAGAGAAAATGTTGGTCAATAGTGCTATACCCATGTGCCTTCCATTGTCTGATCAGGATCTAAACTGTTCGCTTTTTGATCCATTAGGTTATTTCTGACCAAAATGCGACCAGTGCAGATCCTGATCAGACAGCACGGATGTGCCGGCTGATCTGGATCTACACTGGTTGCACATGCGTAAAAATGCGTATATATCCAGGAATGGGTTAAATGTACTGGTTAACCCTTCCTTTCATGAATATGCCTTTAATCACAGATCTGCAGGCTGATCAGTGAATCGTGCTAAGCCGCATCCAGAGTCAAGGGTTAATGGGTTACCCTTAATAAAATATTCCACAGATTAATGAGTATATATATTTAGATTCATTATAGCATATGTAATTTCCAAGCATTCCCATTTTCAAAGGTAAATATTGAATGAATAGAATGCAAATTAATGAACAAAGTAATCATATCCCTTGGGTGTGCTACATCTAATAACAAGAATGATATTAATTACCTTTGTTGCCACTTGACAGAGTGCACATTTGGTTCAGGTCTGGGAATATTAATTATTATGCTATCAACACTGGTTTTATAAGAGCTGCTTTGATATTCTTCCTATTATTTATTGCCAATACATCAGTTTTATTCGTGTTTGGGTATTTTTTTCTTGGCAATGCATTTTGTTCACTTAATAGTACTCATTAATCTTTGACATTGTCTGTTCACTTAGAAGTGTTCACATCACTGAACGAATATGATTTACAAATAATAGAGGCATTTATATAATCCCTTTATGCAGTGGAGTGTCTCGCCCTGTGCAGGGATAATGGCTTAGGTTGTCAGAACAGGGAGAAGTTTTTATTTTTTTAGGGAGATGTCAACTAAGAGATATACACTCTGTATGAAACAAATAGGGAAAAACTCCACTGGCTGAGACACTAGACTATGTCTTCCAAATCTCCCTTCAAGCCATTCCCTGTCCATGCTTTTATTACAAGAGCAATCAGCATAGAACCAAATCAGCCAGAACATTTGTACCATTTGTTACATGGATCTTTACAGTAGTGTTTGCACCTTGGTAAAGAAAATAAAAATGAATTTAAAACTGAGGAGCTGCCATCTGATCAGGATCTACACTGTTAGCAGACTTCCCAAAAGTTGCCAGACTGAAGGACCTGTCATGTAAAATTTAGGCCGGTCAGATGTGATTTCTTATGTTATCAGACCAAATGTCAGACAAAAATTTGAACCCCTAATACTTGCCAATACCTTTTTAACTTGTTTCGGTCCGACAGAATTTGTTTCAGTCAGAAAGATTTTCAAATCTTGTCTGACCAAATTTCTTACACTTTTTTTCAACTTTCGGGAAGTTTGTGTTAGCATTTTGATTCATTAGATTATTTCTGACCAGAGAGCAAAAAGTGCAGATCTTACTCAGACGGCACAGATGTGCTGGCTGATCTGAATCTATACTGATCGCCCATATGTTCAATGGCATATCTGTGGAGTTAAGGTTAAGCAACCAATCAAAATATCAAAAAAAGCCTTCCCAGTGTTCAATTGCATCACAATGGTGGGAAACCACAGTCAGTTTTGAAGTATTTTTCCAGGTAAATGTCCTTGAGTGATCTGTCTAGTCTATAGGAGTGAAAAAAGTTTGATAATTTCTCAAGAGTTAAGTGTTTTCCCAGGCTCTGAGGAACAGGTGGAACCGTGGAGTAAAGCTGGGGTCTAATCTTCATAATCAACATAAAGAAATCATGCATTTTTGGTTTCAGGCAATTTATATTGACACCACTTTAGTTTATGGTTGATTTATCTATTTACTTCATAAATACACACTTTTACCCATGTGCCACCAGCATTGATCCAGATCCCAGCCAGCACATCTGGGCTGTCTGATCCAGATCTGCATTAGTTGCATCTTGATAAGAAATATCCTAATGAACCTAACAACGAACAGTTCAGATCCTGGTAAGATGGCATGGATGTACTGGCTGATCTGGATCTACACTTTTTGCCCATACATACTGTGTGATTTTAGCACGAATGGGTAAAAATGATGGGGATTCCATATTTTGGATGAGATAAGTTGCCATACTATAAAGATGCTTACCATAAAACTCCCTTTTAATACCCCCAAGGGCAAAACATATTCTGAAAGGGGGCACCTATTAGGAGATGTTTATCCCTAAATTTGGTAAAACTCAATTAACCAGTATGCAGTGTTTATTCATCTTGCAAGTCCTACTTTTTTATAATAGACCATGAGTTTATTAAATTTATTCAGTCATGTTTATGTCCCCACAAATCTGTCCGTCTGTCCTTACATATTTCACCCAAATCTTGTGACATTTAAACTCCTCATTAATTATCCTGCTGATTCTTTCAAACTTGCACAGATGATTAAGCAGAATGTGTAGATGATCATAAAGAAAAGTTTTTTTCCTGAGACCATGTTTTACCAGACCAGAGTTATGGCTCTTTGTTACAAATGTTGTTGTAGCATTGGGGGCATCAGTGTCTTGAGGACACATTCTTTAAGTTTTTTATATTATTGGATTCTGAAAAATATTAAATAATGAATATTGGATTAGCAGAATAACATATAGAGTGGCGAAGCCACAAGTGAAAATACATAATTCTTGAGTTCACGAGTGAAATATAATTTCTATCTTACACTGATAAAAACAAATTTTCTTTTTATTTTATGCCTTTAGTGCAAAATTTGCATGAATTTGACAGAAAAGTTGCAAGAATTGTCGCCAAAATCACTTGTTTATAACTGGCGTCATGATGTCAAGTATACAAATTTGAGCCCATTTTCTAAACATTCTCATTTGGTATGTTATGTGCATTTGGGTACCAACATGAAAAAATCAATGAAAATAAAAATGATCTTCCACTGTTTGAAAACAGTAAAATACCACTTTTATTTCACTGGGAAAATTCTATAATTCACTGAAAAGCATAAAATAAAAAGGGGAGTTCATTGGGGTGGGGGTGATTAAAAGAAAGTTTACAGCATCAAGGTAACTTAAAAAAGTTGCATAGAGATTCCACAGAGCCAACTGGTTTTCCCAGGCTCCTAGAACAGGTGTACCCACTGAGTAAAGCCAGTAATCTTCTGAAATCTTCATAAAAAACATTAAAGAAAGATTGGGCTTGTTTTTACAGACAATTTTTTCCAAGTGCTTTTCCAATATTAATACAAATTATGCTCATTTTCTCCTTTCTTGTTTGCTATTTAGTATAAATTTTCTTCAATATTTACACTAATTACCAAGATTTCTTTCCCCTAATTGTCAGTTATCAGAAATTGTTAATAATATTAATGTTGAAATTATTTATGGATGGTTTTAAGTGAAATATAAAACTTAACATTTATGCTTACGTTTATCTGGCTGAAATAAAGATGTTTAATCTTCAGAAACCAGAAACTTCAGCTCACCTGAGCCATTTTGTGATAAGGTTTTAGAATCCATTGTCAGCTTAACCCTTTCCTCCATTACGCATTTTTACAAGCCGTCTTATCACATTCTGGTCAGAAATAACCTAAGGAATTAAAATAAGCGAACAGTTAAGATCCTGATCAGATGGCATGGATCAGCGGCTGCCGGCTGATCTGGATCTAAACTGTTCGCCAATGCAATAAACTTGTATGTATATAGGAAAGGGTTAAATTGAGTTATCCCCTTAGTTGATAAAAGCTGAGTTGTTCTTCTTCGTTTTTATGGCTCGACTGATGTAAGCTGATTGATAAAGGCTGTGTTATTGTCCTTGACTGATGAAAGTTTTTCCCCTTGATTAACGAAAGATAAATTATCCCCTTGTCAAATAGAAACTGAGTTGTTGCTCTTGTTGTTATCTCTTCTTTCAAAATATTACCTTTCATGTTTGCTCTGATATGCAGGATTTATGATTTCAGATACCCTATCGAAATCTGTTTATTTCAGTTTCACCCATTGTTTTCTCATTAAGTGCAAACTGATCTGAAATTACACCCATGGGGTAGCAGCCTATGGAATAAAATGTTCAAGTGACTTTGACTTCTTTTAGTATCTGTGCCCAAGATCATAAAACTAAAAGACCAGTCACTATTTCAGCCAATCAGATCCTTGAGATTTGAGACTGATCTCATCTTGGGCTCTGATTAACCCTTTACTCCAGGGGATGTGGCTGTTAATCATAGATGAACAGTGTTGATCCAATATCAGCCGGCATATCCGTAACCATCTGATCAGGAAATAGAATATTCCTCTTTTGTTTCAATAGGTACTTACATACCAAGTGAATATTGTCAATCCTGATCAGACAACACAGATGTGCCAGCTGATCTGGATATATACTGAGCCAAAATGAAAACTTGACAAATATAACATGGAAAACTCCTATTACATGAATGGTGCAAGTGAATGCAAATATATGGAGGAATTTGATCAACAATATGTTTGTCTTGGAAGTTGTTGGTTCAGTATCTAAAGTTTTCAAAAAAGAAACAAAGAAAAACATTACATGGTTGTGGAAAATCAAGCGTTGAATTTTGTTCTGATTTTAATTAAAAGGGAGGTAATTTGCTAAAACGGATATTAAAGGAACTGTATCTTATTTCTTAGCAGCAGTTGGCTTTAAAGATTGTGTTTTTCTTTCTTTTTATGCCATTAACTTCTTATTTTGACAGTCAAATAATCCTTTTGAGACTTTTATGTTAAAAAATATTGATCTCATCATTTTTTAAGAAAGAGGAGATAACCTTGACCTCTATGAAAAAATAACAACATCTTTCCGCTTTTTCAAATGTCCAAATATGTGCAAATACCACAATTTAAATGAAAGATAGAATATATCATCACTAAACAAAATATTTGAATTTCAAAACTGGTAAGTTTTCATTTTTGTTCGGTATACATTGTTTGCACATCCCGTAAAAACTGTAAACATGAAGTAAAGGGTAAAATATTGTTCCCAGTATCCCAGGTTAGCAGTTCAGTCTCTTGTCCTTAAATAATCAGGCATTTATAGAGATGAACTGTTCAATCTTTCTGCTCTTCATAAATATTATTTCCGATTACATAGATTAAAACTTGTTGCTTTAGGCAGTTTCACTCAAGTGATCTGTCAATATTCCAATTATTTAGAAAGTGTTTGCCCTGTGATGAGGGAAAAGGCATAAAGATTAATCCCTGAGAATCACAAAGTGCTTAACATCCCATAATGTGACACGTCTGTGACCCACACATCTGCATGGTCTGATCTAAGGCTACAGTCAAACCTGGTACATTTAGTGGATCTACACAAAAGTCATATCTGTAAAGGGTTAACCCTTTCCTCCAAGTATAGATGCCTTTATGGCTTGGGCAAACAGTGTAGATCCAGATCATCCAGCAAATATGTGCCGTCTGATCAGGAACTGCACTGTTTGCAATTTGGTCAGAAATTACCAAATAAATTAATAAGCCAACAGTGTAGATCCTTTTCAGACGGCATGGATGTGCCGGCTGATCGGGATCTAAACTGTTCGCCCATGCAATTAAGGTGCATCTATGGAGGAAACGGTTAAAATAAGGTTTGATTAAAAAAAATTGCAGTGTTTGAGTAAATTCTAAGGTTACAAAGGTTAAATGTCTGCTGATCTGACCTTGATCTTTGGAAATTACTAAATTTTGGGAGTGAAAATTAATTTAATAAAATTGAAATGAATATAATCAATTCAGTTTTTGATCCACTGTTGCAGTCAGAAAATTGAACAATGAATATAAACCATATCTGAGGCATTGAAGTATTCCGCGCCCTGAACTATGAATAGGCAGCAGTGTAACCGTTCAATCTATAGTGTTATCCCATGGGTGAAGAGTGTAGATCCAGATCAGCCAGCACATCTGTGGTTTCTAATCACGATCTGCATTACAGTGTAGATCCTGATCAGATGGCAAGGATGTGATGGCTGATCTGAATCTTAGTAACACTGTTCGCACTTGGGTTAACAAATCTGAAAGCGAACAGTGCAGATCCTGATCAGATGGAATGGATGTGATTGCTAATCTGAATCTAAACTGATTTAACACACATAAAAAAGGCTTACACCGTAAATTGGGATATTTCGGCTTCGTGATATTTTGGCCATGTTGCCCTAAAATGCCTATGTTTTATTTTGGCCAGTTAAATTTTGGCCATTTATCATTGTGTAGCGAAAAATAAACACATACACCTTATTTTGTCATGAGTTATGCTTTAAATATTTTAAGATCGACATTTTCACAACATTTATAGCAACAGACAATAATCCAACAAACTGAAATACACTCATTGAAAGTAAAAATTATGAGATTTATCGGGTTGTTTTGATAATTATGGTCAACGTCAGCGAAGTGTGAAAGACAATCTGTATTGTTGTTATGTTTGCACTTAATGGCACTCAATGGGCTTAATTTTCACCTGTAACAAATTTTGGTGTGTTTAATTTTGGCCTTTTCGTTAAGGGGCCAATTAGGCCAATTATTAACCGAGGCCAAAATATCCCAATTTATGATATGTAGAGGAAAAGGTTAACCACATCTGAGACATTGAAGTATTCCACACCCTGAACTGTGAACAGGCAGCTTTAACATTGCCAGCACAGAATCAATGCCAATCAATGTTTTCCACAATAAAATCAAATGGGCTCCGATTAAAGATTAAGGATGAAAACAAGCTAACACTATGTTTGACTCCAGGGTTGAAGATTATAAAACTGAGGTTTGAAACCAGTCTCAAATCTCAAGCATCTGATTGGCTAAAATGGAGACAAGTCTCCATTTCTATCCAAACAGATCCTTGAGATTTGAGACTGGTTTCCATTCTCAGTTTTATAATCTTAGAGCCAGAAATTAAAAGGTATGGTTTGAAGCCGACAATTACTTTCTTTGTAACGTTACAAGGTTTTTTGTAGCGTTACAACTCCAAGTGGCCATTATGTAGAGCCAGACTGGTGTAGTAAATCCAAAACATAAGTCGGAAGATAAAGTCAAAGATGTACGCAAGGTTCAGAAGTTTGTGGCAAAATAGAAGAAGAAAAAAAAGAAAGAAAAAAAAACGTGATCTCTTAATCAAGAGAATGTTTGATGTGGTTTATACCAATAGATCTTCAAAGGAAAAATGCATGGTATTTGTTCGCAGGAATAGAATTATACAGTGCAGAATGGTTAAGGATTGGGAGCCGAGTGCCATTGACTTTTTACATATATAACATATAAAAAATGACTTGAAACCTTTCCTCCATATACGAGCGCATATGCATTTTACCGCACATGCCACTTGTGTAGAAATAGATTGGCTGACACAATCTGTGCTGTCAGGATCTGCACTGTTCGCTGTTTGGTTAAAAATAACATAATAAAACAAAAAGTGAACATTGCAGATCCTGATCAAACACAACAGATGTGCTGACTGATTTGGATCGACTCTGTTTGCCCACACAATGAAAGTGTATATATAGAGGAATTTAGAGTAAATGTTCTACATAATGTTACTAATGTTGTGGAAAAAAAAATATGTAATAATATTTGTCATGTTAAGTGGTTTTCAAATTCTTTGTTTTCTTCTGTTTTTCCAATCTCACATTTTCATGTTTAGAAATAGTGCAAAAATAATCATTTAGTAACAAATATGAAAAAAAAAAGAATTCTTTTTACTGTAAATATATAATATGATTAATATTCTATTTCGTCTGTAACAGGAACATTCGTAACAACTTAGGGGTGCTTATGTTTTGATAAAATTTTCTCAAACTTGCATGATAATATAGGCATTTGCATTCACATCATGTCAAATGTTTATTTAATAATAATAGTGTTGCCCTTATTTAACGCCTTACTCCATGCCCAGGCAGAAAGGCAGCAAATAGGTAACCAATGCAATTCTTTAAACTAGCTGCCGGCTCACCCATGTCAGAACAAGTCCCAAGTAATTTGAATTTTTTTACCTCCTGCTCTTTTGTGGATATCTAACCACAAGGCCATAGAGATGCATATGCTGTGATTGTATTCTCTTATATACACATTTTATCACATGAGCAGTGTAGAACCAGATCAGCCACATGATTGCCCTCTGATCAGGATCTGCTCTGGTCACATCTTGCTCAGAAATAATCTAATGAGTCAAAAAGCAAACATTGTAGATCCTGATTAGAAAGAGTGGATGCTGATCTGGATCTGAACTATTCACCCTTGGAAAGCAGCCATATCCCATGAGGATAGGGTTAACATGAACTTTCTGAAAACTTGCTTTAAAAACAGATTTACCTACAAACAAAAACAATCAAGCAAGACAAAACATTCAGTTACTTGTATTTTAAATTCTTTCTATTCCAGGATGAGACATGGGAGTCTCAAAACATTCAGTCAAACTACTCCCATGATGCCATGCAGGATAATCCACCACAGGAGGAAACTACATCATCACCAGCAGATGGCTCTCATGTGACACTTTCCCAGAATTCCAAAGAAAAGATGCAACTTCCTGTTTGTTTGACTGGTTCTCATATAACATATACTTCAGAGAGATCTGATGACCTACATATTGCACACCAGTCTAGCAATGGAGATCTACATGCAAAAGCAGAAGAAACTTTGGTGAATCATCCAACGAGTTTTACGCAGTTTCGAACTGAGTCACCACCTGTGACTCACTCGGAACTGGGTCAGCAGAACAATAATGGAAATGTCTTGGCAAACAATACACAAACCGAATTTCTGCAAAAGCAAATTGCTATGTTCCAAGAAAAGAAAAAGCAACTTTCAGAACTACATTGGCAGATCCAGCTGCAGTTGGGAAAAGGACCTAAAGAACTTGGTACTCGTGTGTACCAGAACAGACTTGACAATGATGCAAAGTCCGTCAACTGTCATTGGCCAAGTGACATAGGATTTACACAAGGTGAACTTACTGATAACAAATTTAAACATGTTCAACTCTACAGTGGAAATTGTCATCAAAATTTGGATGACATTGAAGACAAAAACCAACTCTATTCTCAGGGAGCAAACGTTAGTTTGGATTTGAATTCAAATGTAACAGGTACACATGCAGATGACACTTTTAAAACAAGTTCTCAACATGAAAACAACCCAATTTCAACAGCTGCTAAAGTTGAAACAGAAAAGCCAGCAAGTTTCACCATACAATCGTTGCAGACGTCTAATATTATTAATCATGTACAGCAAACTGAAGTCAACGCCACACCTGTTGCTTTGAAATCAAAATCAAACAATCTGAACGAGCATTTCAAAACTAACACAATTGACAGAGATGTTTTTGAAGAAACAAGCACTGTGATACCTATGGTTGAAAATCAAAGAGGGAGCCAAAACAAAGTGAACGTTCCAATATGGACACCACTTGCTATGAAAATAGTTGCCAGGAAACCAGTTGTTGCCAATAGTAGTGATGAAGTTAAAAGTGAACAGACTGATTCAAAAGTAGACTGTGACTGTGCTGAAAATATTAGCACTGTAAAAAAGCCAAAGATTGATAATGTAGCCAAAAGTGAAGATGACATTAATGTGATAAAAGAGGGTTATAGGGTACATGTAACTAACAATCATGTTGGGCTGGCCCCAACAGACTCTGGAAGTCAGTATTTAGAAGAATGTGACATTAAAAATGAATGTGTTAAAACACCTCCGAGCAAGAAATCAGCATTTAGACAAATGGGAAGGTCCGGTTTGAGTCCAGTTGTGGGCTCACTTTCCCTAAGAGCAAATTCCGAGAAAAAGCAAGTAGAAAAGTCTAAAAAGAAGGCAGAAATGTTACATAATAGTGTACTGAAAATAGCCAATGAGAGGTACTTCGGGGCTCTTGTGGACAACGAAGTATCGCTGTATATGTGCCGTCTTTCACCAGGTTTTATCGGGAAGACCAGACGGGATGTATGCTTTGATCCAGTTGCCAAAATACTTCTGTATGGAGATGAGATGGTAAGATATTGGCTTAAAACCTCATTTTCCATACCACATCACCCACTCAAGAAAACTAACCTTTTGTTCCATGAAATTGGCTTATATCCCGTGTAGATTCCGGATCAGCTGGCATAGAATTTTTTTCTGTCCAAGATGTGAATAGTGTAGATCCCTTTAATGCAGCAAGAATTTGCAGGCTGATCTGGATCTACACTAGTATTCCATTGCCTTGCTTATTTTGGGGAAATAGCCTTTTTTAAAGAAGACAAATGCACCAGATTGGAAAATCAAAACTGAGATAAGACTAAGATGAGATTTTTATTGTCCGTCTCATTGTTTAAAACCTACATATATTCACCTCTATAGGAAGTCTAATAATTGGAAAAATGCTTGCAATAATAATTATGTTCATACAGCCCAAACTCTGGTAAATACCACCAGTATTCAAAGACCACCCATGTATAAAGACCTCATTTCATTTGTCAACTGAACAATTAAAAAAAACATGTGAACATTCGAAGACAGGTTTGACTGTTATCCACATATGTTGTTTGTCCTTGCTGGATAGCGCAGTGTTCTGGGCAAGAAACACAGAATATGTTCAAACAAAATTTGTTGCAACTTTTCCAGTTCATGGACATGTGGTTTTTGTTTGCCGAACAGCAATTTATCATGTGTAATGTCTTCAAAATATTACTGCTGATAGACTCTTGCACAGCTGTTACCGGCTGTAAACCAGTCTATTTCATGCTGTGAAGAAGTCTATTTCTTGAAATTTCAGCAAAACATCTCTTGCAGTAATTAATGCCCGTGCTATTGCCAGTTAGTATAAATAGATTTGTTTATTCATGAAAGTTGTTTACATAGCTTGTAGTCCATTTTGGAGGGAAATTCCTTTTTTAGGGATGGGGGAAATAAATATTTCTTGGGGAAAACAATGATAACTTAGTGATGGGAAGAAGACAAGAGAAAAAAAATTTCTATACAGCATATGATATTCTTGTTGTAAGGGGTATTAATCCTTTACTCCATGGATATGGCGACAAGTGTAGATCCTGATCAGCTGGCACATCCTTGCCATCCGATCTGGAACTACAGTGTTCACCTTTCGGTAAGAAGTAACCAAATGAATATAAATATATGTTGAATTATCGTTTCACACGTATTTGCACACTTGCTTTGTTGAATCGACTATAAACCATTATTTTGTCATAAAGTTAGTAGTGCATTTCATATGAGAATTGTCATCCTTTATAAATAGAAAATGCTTCCAGCCTTATTTCTTCATCAAATTCCATGTTTCAGACGAGAAACTTGTACCCATTATGTAATTAGAGGCTGAGATTAAACATTTGAACATTTTGAAATGAAATTAGTTTGTGCATTACATAAAAGGATTTTGCAATCAGAAAATGGTACAAAACGAGACGCTAAATGTAATTTCTTTATGAAATACGTCAGAATTATACATAAAATAACTTTACTTAGGAAGAAGTTTTGCATTAAGAACAAGAATATGCCATTTAGTTTAATTGAAGAAAATTTGTTGCTAGCTTTGTTGTGCACCATTGCATTTAAAAAAATTTAAAAGCCAACAATTTGTGGTATTGAAATGTATATGTTATTCAGTGCAAAAAGTTTACCTTATTTAAAATTTAACCATTTACCCCTTTAACCCTTTCCTCCATATATACGCCTTTTTATGCATGTGCAGCCAGTGTCGATCCATATCAGTCGGCACATCCGTGCCCTCTGATCAGGATCTGCACTGGTCACATTTTGGTCAGAAATAACCTAACAAATCAAAAAGCTAACAGTGCAGATCCTGATCAGACGGCACGGATGTGCTGGCTGATCTGGATCTACACTGTTCGCCCATGTAATAAAGATGTATCTATGGAGGAAAGGGTTAATAAATCTTTTTTTTCCATCTGTGCTGTCTGATCAGGATCTTCACTGTCGGCTTTTAGATTCATTAGGTTATTTCTGACCAAGATGAATCCAGCTCAGATTCAGATCAGATGGCACAGATGTGCCAGCTTATCTGGATCTACACTTTTCGCCATATCTATGGAGTAAAAGGTTAAACTACATTTATTGTTAATTCCAGAACTGTAAACATCTTAATATTAGTTGGAAAACAGCAGATAAGGGTAAAACTCAATAACTGACTCATTAAGTTTCGACGGCATCATTACTTTTAAAAGGCCCCTTGAGATCTGTCAAAACATTATAGTTGGCTCATCTGCATTTGCACTTTTATCGGCGTTGTGTTTTGCCTATTCAACATTCGATAAAAAAATTTCAAGAGAATTATGCACAACTAAATTTGTAGAAGTCTGTGGAAAGACATAAAAGACCTTTTTTAATCGTAAAGGCAATTTTAGTTTATATCTGGAAAATAACCAAGGAAAGGAGATATATTCCGACACTCAATGTAATTAATCCATTACTCCATGGATATGCCTTTTAAGACATGGGTGAGCAGTGTTGATTCAGATCAGCTGGCAGGCACATCCAGCCATCTGATCAGGATCTGCACTCTATGATTTTTGGTCAGAAATAACCTAAATAATCAAAAAGTCAACAGTGCAGATCCTGATCAGATGGCACTGATGTGCTGGCTGATCTGGATCTACACTGTTCACCCATGCCATAAAGGGGTCCAGATCAGACTGCACATGTGTGTACACTGTGATCGCCCATGACATAAAAACATATATTTGAAGTTAAGTGTATAAATAAAAAAGTTCTTGAAAGTTTTTTTATAATGTTAAAATTTTATGAACATTGTCTAAAAGTCTCATTAAAGACTTTTACTACTAATTTAACATTCAAACCCTGGTTAATTTGATTTTAAAAATGTCACAGAATTTTGCCGGCAATCCATATAACTTAATTCACCATCTCTGGAATGAGTAGCTACAGTTAATTAGAAATTCTCTCTGTTTACATTTTTGGTAATTGCCGAATTAACCAAAAGTTCTGAATACAAGATTCTTTACAGTAGTTAGATGGGAGTTAATAGCATCACAGGTTGCAAAATAAATCTAATATGGAAAAAATGGAAATAAAGAAGTAATATTATAGTACTTTTCTTTGACATTTGAAGTTCTGGGCAGTTCTAAACTTCTAGGCTATCGTGAACAATATCAAAATATCATGTTTTATTATATCTGCGGCAATTGTTAATACAATGTCATCCGGGTTAACAGATTAAACACAAAGTTTAGTTTTCCTTTTTATCAGTAATTTAATTTCTGTGTATTTCAGCATTTCATTCCAATAGGGACAGAAGAATTTCTCTCGGAAGAAAGTCAGCATATTGAAGGATCAGCGTTCGCCAAGTATTCTGTCAGAGCCACCTAAATAGCGAGACACGGAGGATGGCAATAAATAGCAAGACACGGGGGAAGGAAATAATACCAACGAGAAGTGACAGGAAGTATAGAGTATTAGAGAATTTACGAGCTATCAGGTTTTCCACGATTTTGAGTGGAGACATCAGTATGTCGACAGCTTTACAACAGAACAGAACGAAGCTGAAGGTTAAGGACTCGGAACGTACAAAATGCAATGGCAGATAGTTTTATACTTTGGTCATATGATGAAATAAAAGATTTCTGTTCCACTTTTATCAGGTTTTGAGTTTTTGTTTCATGTAATTACACATAAGGTAATTAATTACATTACACAGAACAATGTACATATAACTCATTTAAGTTACAATGACAGTTGCGAAATGTTACATTAAAATAGTAACGTTTTGTAATAAAATTACTGATTACACTGCAAATAATTACAATAACCAATATTGTAACATTGAATTGTGATGTAAATAAATAAATTAATTACAATTAATTATCCATATCATTATTTAATTTATTATAAATTACATGAAGTTGAAGGAAACTTGTTTTTCACAAATTTATTGTAGAAAATATTGTTTATCAGTCATATAGTTCATTGAAGAAAGTTTAGTCACATTTCTGGAAGTATAATAATTGAATTTTATCAAAGAGAACTGATTTATTTCCAGTGTAATTAATTAAATTACTATTACAAGTAATCAGAGATTTGGTAATTGTTACTTTGTATTTGGTTATAAAAAATATAATTCTTAATTTCAATTTTTTAACCTAAAAGAAAATACACTGTGGAATATTTTACAATATTTTTTCCTTTAAAATGCCAACACATGCATTACAAGGTCTACTTAATTAACCCTTTTTCTCCATTTATTGGGTTTTATTGCATATGTCAACAAAGGAGATCCAGATCAGCTGGCTCATTTTGTTGTTTTTATACAATCATTTAACATTTACTCCTTATATACACATTTTATTGCATTTGCGACCAGTATCTGTGCTGTCTGATCAGGATCTGCACTGTTAGCTTTTTGGTAAAAAATAACATAATAATTTTTAAAAAAGCAAACAGTGCAGATCCTGATCAGATGGTGTGGATGTACCAGCTGATCTGGATCTACACTGCCCACTCCATAAAGGTGTATACATGTATATCAAGGAAAGGGTTAAAATAATCATTTGGACATGCATTGCGATCATTTTTCACAATAGCAAACTAGAAAATAAAATTAGAAATAACATTTATTTAGACGAATGATGGAATTGGAGATAGAGCTTATTTGAAGTTGGATGTTCCAGAGTCATGTATTAAAGCTATAATGTGTAGTCAGATATACAACTTTGATAATGAAGTGTATATTACTCTTGTAATATCATTTTAACCCTTTCCTAGATATATACGCATTTTTACGCATGTGCGACCAGTGTAGATCCAGATCAGCCGGCACATCCATGCCGTCTGATCAGGATCTGCACAGGTCGCATTTTGGTCAGGAATAACCTAATGAATCAAAAAGCGAACAGTTTAGATCCTGATCAGACGGCATGGATGTGCCGGCTGATCTGGATCTAAACTGTTCGCCTTAGCAATAAAGATGTATCTGTACAGGAAAGGGTTAAGATTGTTTTTTTGTTATATTGTACTATGGTATGCATATTTATGTATATAACATCTCCAAAGTGATTGGGTTTTATGAATGAGTACATGGAAAATAACATAATATATATTCCATCAAAGCATTAACCCTTTCCTCCATAGATACTCCTTTATTGCGAGGGGAAACAGTTTAGATCCAGATCAGCCGGCACATCCATTCGGTCTGATCAGGATCTAAACTGTTCGCTTTTTTATTAATTGGGTTATTTCTGACCAAAATGTGACCAGTGAAGATCGTGATCAGACGGCACGGATGTGCAAGCTGATCTGGATCTACACTGGTGCACATGCGTAAAAAGGCTTATTTATGGAGAAAAGGGTTAAATTTCACTATATGTTAACTGATTAATTTCAGTTTTTCCCCATTTCAATTTTTGTACTAAAAAGAGAAATATAGCTTTGAATTTCTAAAAGGTGAATATGTTACAAATATAACAAAAGTGAGCTTTCAATCTATTTTTTTATATTTAACAGCAGAAGATCAGAAAATTAATTTGAAGATGCCAAAACTTTTTTATGCTGCTGACTGGAGATTTTGGCTTGATTTTTATTATGACCAATAATCAAACTGTGAAGGAATAAGAAACCAAACCAGTCTAGAATCCCAAGCAGCTGATTGGTTGAAATTGAAACCAGTCTCTGAACTGACCAATCACAAGCTAGATTTTGCAGACTGGTCTACATTCTGACCGAGACTCGTTAAGATCGACATAAACTCATAAACCAGTCAAGAATCCCAAGCAGCTGATTAAATTGAAACCAGTCTCTGAACTGACCAATCACAAGCTAGATAATTTAGACTGGTCTAAATTCTGACTGAGACTCATTTTTGAACATGGCCTAAACTAATAAACCAGTACAATATCTAACAAACTGATAAACCAGTACAATATCTAAAGAAGCTGATTGGTTAAAATTGAGATCAGTCTCTGAACTTACTAACAACATGCTAGATTTTTCAGAATGGACTACATTCTGACTGAGACTTGTTGTTTAGACCGGCTAAACTCATAAACCAGTCGAGAATCCCAAGAAGCTGATTGGTTGAAATTGAAACCAGTCTTTGAACTGACCAATCATAATTAGATTTTAAGACTGGTCTCCATTCTGACCCAGACTCATTATTTTGCATGGCCCAAACTGATAAACCAGTTAAAAATCTAAATCTGTTTTGCTTGCTCTTATCCAGAGTAAATGGTTAATTGGGTATTAGATATATTGATGACACAGGTTTTTTTTCATTGCATTGAATTAAAACTTGTATATTTTGGTCATGGTAAAAATCAGCCAGTTTTAGACTGTGATCATTTATCCATATTGCCATCTATACCTCATGTTTACCTCATTTATATGACATGGTGCATGCGAAGTTTGTACAGTATTGTTTGTTGATATGTATACAGTGAAATTTTTTATGCATGCCAACCTTTGATGACCGCCACCTAGCAGACTGCTTACCGATGACCTTTGTAATATTTGTTAACCCTTTCTCCATGTACGGTAAAATTCCTTTTAAACACCCCCAGGGCTTTACATTTTCAAATTGGGGAGGGGGGGGGGGGGGGGCGCATGTTATTTATATTAAGTATTTATAAAAAAAACTTAAGTTACAATTTTTCGACAGTTCTTGTGCAGTATATGATGATTTTAAACAGAGAAGCAAACTGAGTTCTAAAATCTATCTCAAAAATTAAGTTCAATATTACAAAAATGAAAAAAGATTACTTTCCTAAAACCATTAAATTCAAAATTCTAAATAATTTAAAGGATTTGTTCCAGTGTCACAAAAATCGGAAAAAGAAAATTACTTCCCTAAAACCATTTAGATTATGCGTTTCTGTAAACATAAACAATGTGTCAGCGGGCTCTATTGAATTTCAATATTTCATTTTTTGAATTGTTTTTCAGTGTTCGATGATCATATACCAAAGAAGCTGTACAGCTGGCAGTGACATTTTCTAGTCACAATAATTATTGAATCTCTCATTTTTTGCATTAAGACTTTTCTCCATATAAACTTGTTTTTACGTGTTTGTGACCAGTGTACATCCAGATCAGCTGGCACATCAGTTTCTGTGCCATATGATTGGGATATGCACTAGTTGCATCTTGGTCAGAAATAACCAAATGAATAAAAGAAATGAACAGCGTAGATCTTGATCAGGTCTGGAGGTTATAAAACTAAGATTGGAAACCAGTCTCAAATCTCAAGCATCTGATTGGCTGAAATGGCGACCAGTCGCCATTTCAGCCAATCAGATGCTTGAGATTTGAGACTGGTTTCCATGCTCAGCTTTATAACCTTGGGCACAGATGGCACACATGAGAAATGAACAGTGTAGATCCTGATCAGATGGCACACATGAGAATGCTTATCTGGATCTACACTATTAACCCTTCACAATAAAGGTGTATCAATGGTGTAAAGGGGTAAAGGTTTTGTTTTAGCTGGTTGCATCTTGGTCATAAATAACCTAATGAATCAAAAAGCAAACAGTGTAGATCCTGATCAGATAGCATGGATGATCTGCATATCTACGGAGGAAAGAATTAAGACTCGGAAACTGCATCATTAGGCCAGCTGTCTTATTGATTGACTTGCTGTGAGAATCATTGACAATGCCTGGTCTTCTATACTATCTTTGCGGAAAGAAAAGTGTTCTTGTGAATAGACCTCTCCGTGATAATAAGTGTTGATCACTGACAACTTACTGCTATCTTGAATCATGATATCCCGATTGGATTAATCCTTTTTTTTCTTTTTTTTTTTTGATTAATCCTTTACTCAATGCCCTCCCATGTGCGAACAGTGTAGATCCAGTCCAGTCTGCACATCTGCACATCCATGCACTCTAATCAGGAGCTACACTGTTTGCTTCAGATTTCTTAGGTTATTTAAACTGATAACCAGGTGAACAGTAAAGATCCAGATCTTACAGCGTGGATGTTCTATCTGATCTGGATCTACTCTGGTAGCACATGTTATAAAATTGGTATATATGGAGTAAAAGGTTAAGTGCAAAATTTCGGTTTTGGAAATTGAAACAGATGTCCAGTTTTCAATACTTTCAGAAACTCATAAAAAAATTCTGTTGATGCAGCGTTTAATCAATTAAACAAACTATAAAATGAAAACCTTTTCTTCTTTTTTTTTGCTGAAAATCCAAAACAGTTGAAAAAAGAAAACATTATTGTACTGATTTAAAGACCACAGTATTAAGTTTCATTCAGAACTAACTTTTAAATGTAACTTTCAGGTTTTTGTAATAACTTCCGGAGTTAATATTAAAGCTTTATAGAAATAATAGAACACACTTCAAATTAAAATGAATCGTGTCATAAATACATAAAGCTCTTTTTAAAAATACAGACATTTAAACGAAATATTTACGTTTCACAAATCAATTACACATTTAGAACGTTCTTTGTTCCTCCTCCTATAGACAGATAATGTGTCAGCGGTCTCTTTATTGACTTTCAATATTTCATTACTTTGAATTGTTTTTCTCTGTCGATGATCACATGCCACAGAAGCGTTTCAACTGACAGTGACATTTTTTGTCACGAACGTGACAATTTTTGCCACAATTAAATCCTCTCCTTTTTTTTCGCACAGAGACATTGTCTTAATTGCATCATTAGGCAGAGTTGTCGTATTGATTGACATGCCTAGAGAACTGCTGACAGAAGCTTTTTGCTTCCAATACTATACCGTAAACTCTCGTAAATAAGTCGTGTTCATACATAGGTCGGGAATATCTTTCCAATAGTTGGCCAATGGATTTAAATATTAACCTAATTAATGAAATTGACTCCATGTTTTCTAGTTGATCTTTACTCTGTAGATAAGAATTTTAACGGCGAACTGTGTAGATACAAATCAACTGGCACATGACATTGTGTGCCAATTGATCCAGATCTGCACTATATCTTTGTGATAAAAAGTATCTTATTTGACGTAAAGGGGTTTGCCATTCTGTTTGCATATTGGATAAATCTGGAGGCCTGGAATTTATTTCATCATTCTCCAAAGTTTTCTCAAAACTCGTTTTTGACTAATAAAAATCATTTTCAAATATTAACTAATCTTTTTGACATTTTCAGGACAATAATTTTAGGGGTTGGGAAGTGCTTGTTAGAAACAGACTATGACCATTTGACTCACTCTTCACCACATCACCAATTCCTTAACTGTACAGTTGATGATCACACATGTTTCATTAAGTCAATATTGATAATGTCAGTTTTCCATTTTCATTCTGTGCATAAACATCATGCCTCAAAGTTATTAAGAATGGAATCAGTCTCAGATCTTGCGCTTCTCATTGGTCAATTGTGAGACTGTTCCCAATTTCAACCAATCAGATTGCTTAGATTTTAGATTGGTTTCCATTCTCAAGCTTAAAACCTTGGAACCAGTTGTCCGTATTGCAGTATTTTTTGTTATTTAAAGTTTTAAAAATAATTATGCATGTACAATTAATGTGTACTTAACTGTTAATATATAACTATATTATTTTTAAGTAAATGTACATAAAGATGTATGCATATTTGCATGCTTTAGTGCAAAACTTTTGTACCTGTGTACCAGGTGACTAAACCATGTGACTTTTAGGTTACATACGCAAAAAAACGACAAGTTTTACAGCCGGCTTCTGCTTATATATTTTTCATTATCTGAAGCAGTTTTAACAAAGTAATGAGCACTGAATGCAAAATGTGTTTTCAAATAAATCTCTTCTTTTGCCATTGATTGTTTTTTTCTGATATTGAAATTTTTTTTTTCTTCTGATATTGAAACTCCAAAATTGAAAAAATGAAGTTCTCTTTTTTGCATTACCTTTTGTATAACCCTTGACTTCATATATTTGACTTTTATTGGCGCCCTCTGTTGCAATTGCATGAAATGTTTTAAGTGCAATTGCACTTTCAAGGACGCATGAAGTCTGTGTTTTGTATTGATTTTGCATGCAATGCTAGTTGGTTGAAAAAAATATGTGATGTGGTAAAAGATAATATTTCTACACACTTAACAATTTTTTTTGAGGAAAAAGGTCTATAATTATGCCATAATGTTACCAGAGGCGCAGTGAAATTAATGTTATTGTTTTTTTCTTGTTGTAACTAAACTAGACAACGTACATGGTAAAGCCACCGGTTTTGTTTACATCAGATACAAAAGTTTTTCACTGAGTTCTCGATTTGATAAGTTGATGTTGTGACAATTACCTTTTGAAGGTAAAATCCGTTAGCTTAGCTCAGGGGTTTGTTGCTGTGTAAGAGCAAACAGTTTTGTTAAATGTTTCTTTCTACTGCTAAATGATATATGTATGAGATTATATGTTGGTCTTTAAGCTTGAGAAACAATGTCATCATTGGAAAGTCAGAAAGGGGACATCAGCCTTTTTTATCAATTGCTGATGACCCCTTCCAGCTTTTTGTTTACCAGTTGTGTATCAGTTGTGTAAATATACAAGTATTGTGTAATAACCCTTTCCTCCATATATATGCCTTTTTAGGCGCGTGCATGGGCAACTAGAGTAGATCCAGATCAGCCACAATATCCGTGCTGTCTGATCACAATCTGCACTGTTTGCTTTATGATTTATTAATTTATTTCTGACAAAAAAAGCGAGCAGTGTAGATCCTGGTCAGACGGCATGGATGTGCCAGCTGATCTAGATCTACCCTGTTTGCCCATGCCATGAAGGTGTATATATGGAGAAAAGGGATAATCTAAAATATTTTCTGCTCTTCTCATTTAATAATTTGTATAAAATTCAAAGTTTTGAGTTTTAAAAGTTCCTGTACAATTCTGTGACAATTTAGATGTTGAATAAAAATTTGTTTGTGTTAATATTTTTGTAAAAAATGTGGTTTTTTTTGGACTATAATTATCTTTTATATAAAATTATGTGTTTGGGGCCGTATGTTAAATCCAATTTCTGCAAACTCTTAACCCTTTACTCCATATAATATGGGGCACGCCACGGGAAAAGGTCTTTGGTCATATTTTTTATATTTTTAGTTGTTACTATACTTGGGAAGAACTTAAAATTTTATGTTATTTTTTCATAACTTAACAGTGATTTTGTCACACATTTTGACAATATAATGTTATTATTACCGCCAAATCCATGATAATTAATGCCCTCTCCTCAACTTTATGACGCCTTTTCAAGAATTAACGTCAACTGCTCGAAGGTACTTTTTCCCCTGACGCGCCCCATATAAGAAATTTGACACATGTGCCATCTAATCAGGTTCTAGACTGTTTTCTTCAGAAATATCCTAATGAATCAAAAGTGAACAGTGCAGATCCTGATTAGACGGCCTGATCACCCGTGGGATAACAGTCATATCCCGTGTAGTAAAGGGTTAATATTTATCTTCTGACAGATTTGAATTGTGTGTTTTCCCAGGAAAGGGTTATAATATTTGTAAGAAGACCATCTGCATACAATATTCAAATTATGATATAACTAGAATATTCGACATTGCGGAGTTACTCCCTCAACCCTTTACTCCATTTTTATGCATATGCGACCAGTTAGATCCTGATCAGGATCTATACTGTTCGCTTTTTGGTCGGAAATAACCCAAGAAATAAAAAAACAAACTGCAGATCCTGATCAAAAGGCACAAATGTGCAGGTTGATCTGGATCTACACTGTTTGCTAATGCAATAAAGGTGTTTCTTTGGAGTAAAGGATTAAGCCTTTCCTCCGTAGATATGGCTTTTATTACAGTTTAGATCCAGATCAGCCCGCACATAAGTGCATTTGATAAGGATCTAAAATGTTCACTTTTAGATTCATTAGGTTATTTCTGACTAAAATGTGAACAGTGCAGATTCTGATTAGACAGCATGTGCAAGCTGATCTAGATCTACACTGGTCACATGTAACAAAATGCATATATATGGTGTAAAGAGATAATATTCAACATTGTGTTATTACTCCATTAAAAATAACATGGATGAAATAGCATTTTGGATATGAAATTCCTTGGAAAAGTTATTGTAAAACACTTCAGTTCAGTATTAAGAAAAAGTGCCCAAATAAAATGAGTCTCAAATATCAAGCACTGAAGACAGGCCTCCAAATCTCAAGCATATGATTAGTTGAAATGGCCCATTTTAGCCAATCAAATGCATGAGATTTGAGACTGGATTCCAATCTCAGACTCAGTTCTATAAATATGGGTCTGGGTTTGAATATTTGCTACTTAATACATAATGTATAATTTAGCCGTTCAGTTATGATATTTTTACTTAAGATTTCTTTTCTTTTACTCTTACTGATACAAATATGTGCATGTGATATGTGGATTAGAAGTTACTGTGAAGTCTTCGAGCGCTAGCTTGCTGTGAAATATCAGTCTGTTCCTTAAGTCGACATGTTTTAAGACAGCTGTTGGTCAATTAACTCTTAACTCCATACGAGCGTTTTAACACATGTTTGACAAAGGTAGATCCAGAACAGCCAGCACATGTATGCCGTCTGATCTGGATCTGCACTGTTCGCATTTGGGTCAGAAATAACATAACAAATATAAAAGAGAACAGAGCAGATCCTTATAAGACAGCATGGATGTGCCTGCTGATCTTGATCTACCCTATTCACACAGTGTGATAAAACCAGTATTTATGGAGTAAAAGGTTAAATATATAAATATCTAAATGTATTCGGTGTACTGATGAACAATGAATGATGTATAAATGAGAGCTTGTACTGAAGTCAAGCTATTATTCAGTTTTCGAAAGATCTCATCATAAGTATCTATTCCAGTGCATGTTTCCCCATGAACATTCAGTTTCTTTCATATTTGCAGATAGATGTTTGTTCTTAATATAACATATTGCAAATGTATGTTTAGTCTAAATCAGCATATTGCAGATACATTTTCACTCTAAATATGGTATATTGCAGATACATTTTTGCTCTTAATATAACATATTGGTGATACATTTTTGTTCTTAATATAACATATTGCAGATACATTTTTACTTTAAATATAACATATTGCAGATACATTTTTGCTCTAAATATAGCAAATTAATGATACATTTTGCTCTAAATACAAATATGTACTTAAAACTTTGTGTTATTTCAACATGTACAGGTTACAGAAAGAATTTAAAAGACACATCATAGGTATCTAATGGGTACAAATTTAGCAGTTTTTGTGAAGCTGTTGTAGAAATGAGCAACTAGAGTTTATTGTTCCAAATTAAATAAGTTTGCAATTTGTAATTTAATCTTGGCAAATGGTTCTTATTTTACTCATTTATAAATGTGCTATTACTTAACATTAATAACATTAATGAAGAAATGGATATGTTGATAGGGAAACATGTATTTTGTAGAATGTGCCATGGATCACATTTTGTAGGAGACACACATTAATCTGATACATTTATAGGGAACACACAATAATCTGATACATTTATAGGGGACACACACTAATGTGATAAATTTAAAATCCTATCTTATGCAAATATAAAGAATTTGTGTCCAGAAAAAATATTTAAGCTAAAAACAGATAATGTTTTAAGAGGAAATAGTTTCTGAAGAAGAGATAAACATACAATTTAAGGATGCAATTTTTAGGTTTGATTTGTGTTTCAGTTGAAATTTTATAAGACAGTAAAATCTAATCGCTAAAATTGGAAGTTTATATAATAAATAATGTATCAAATTGCTGTGTGCATAACGTTAGATTTCATTGTTTACGTGTTGTATAACCCAGTTTGTCAGTGTAACCAAACATCCTTTGGACAATATACATTTCGATGGTTGCAGGCCAGACTTTCGTAACTCATTCTTTTCGGTAGTGCATTTACGGCAGTCTTGCACGCAACTCTCAATTTTTTGTATTACCTGTAGTTATAATAATATTGAGGTTTTGTGGACGTTTTAACTACATTTTCTGAATAACGCTTGCCCGTTCCAGTCATCCTTGACAATATGGTTGTTTTACATTTTCCACACAAATCATTCATCGTAGTTTGTACTAGAAGTTTCACTTTTGTAAGAAAGCATTGTGTTACCAGAATTATTGTCATTATTTGAATTGCAAAAAAAAACAAATGGGGCACAAATCAGGGAAAGTTGTCTTTTGGAAATAGACGTTATTCAATGAAATGGCATCATAAAGGTGAGCAAACAACAATGTTTATTATGCATTTGGTGGTAAAAATAACATTATATAGTGAAACTGTATGAAAAGTTATGAAGAAATATTGATGATTGTGACAACTTATTGTCAAGTATATTACCAAAAATGCTTTTTCTGTGACGTGCCCCAAATGTGATTCCAGATATGATTTTTGTATCATTTACAGATGTTGATCATTTTTGGTCATCAACTAGTGATAACAACATGTGATTCAATTCTAGGGGAACCAATTACATCTCTGGTAAAAGGTGCTTTAGTTGAACAATTTTCTGTTGTGAATTATCCCTTAACTCCATATATACGCTTTTATGGCATGGGCGAATGGCGTAGATTTGGATTAGTAGACACATTTGTGACAGTTGATCAGGATCTTCACTTTTCGCATTTTGATTTCTTAGGTTATTTCTGACCAAAAAAAGCTAACTGTGCAGATCCTGATTAGACAGCATGGTTTTGCCCACTGATCTGGATCTACACTGGTAGCACATGATAAAATAGGTATAAATGGAGGAAAGGGTTATCTGTGAATTTCTTCTGTATACTGTGAAATTTATTATTTCGCATTGGTGTAATTCTTGTGTATTTCACATGCCTAAATTCAGAACCTCGCGGGTTGTTTTTACCTGACATTTAAGTATCTTTAAAGACTACAGATAATTTGTGGCCAATGTGGACAAATGGAATCAAGAGATCAGATTAATAAGAAACAAAGTAATAATAATGGGATAAGCACTACAGGAATAAAAGCATTTACCTTTAAACCTCTCTATGTAAGTGCCATTGAAATAAGGAGTTAAAAGGTTATTGCATTACCGTCATTATCTGAATATAAGCCACAATTTTTTTCCAGAATTTGGTAGTAAAAAGTTGGGCGTGCGTACACAGGTTTGGCTGCTTATACATTGCATTAAGCTATTTTCATCTGTTCCATCAGGTTTAGGGGGGTGCGACTTATACACGAGTGCGGCTTATATTCAAACAATGACGGTAAGTTGACCACAAATGCAAAATTACTCAAGAAAGCAGTGAAGCTCGGAAAGGAAATTTGTCATTATACCATCTTGCAAATGCTATAAAAGTACATCTTCAGAAGGGCAGCAAACTGTGACAACATAGGGCATAGATTTTGCCTTACAACTTGTTTGATAACCCTTTCCTCCATATATATGCCTTTATGGCATGGGCAAACAATGTAGATCCAGATCAGCTAGCACATCTGTGTTGTCTGATCAGGTCCAGATCAGCTAGCACATCTGTGTTGTCTGATCAGGTTCTGCACTGTTGCTTTTTGATTTATAAGGTTATTTTGTGGCTAAAAAGCCAAAAGTGCAGATTTTGATCAGACGGTCTGCTGATCTGGATATAAACTTCGCCTGTGCGATTAAAGCTGTATATATGGTGTAAAGAGTTAAATTCTCGTTGCCTCCTTCGCTTACCCCTGTAAAAAGGGCATCAATTTTGCATTACAAAAATATACACTTTTTTTGTCAAATTCTTGTCATCTTTGCTTAACCAGATTAAATTACACCCTTTACTTCATATATATAATTTAATGCTTGTGCGACCAGTTTAGATCCAGATCAGCTTGCTCATCTGTGCCATCAGCTCTGGATCTGCACTGGCGGTTTCTTGGTCGGAAATAACCTAATGAATCTAAGCGAATCTAAGCGAACCATGGAGATCATTATCAGATGGCACAAATTTGCCATCTGATCTGGATCTACACTGTAACAACCATACTCTATGGGTTAAAAGGTTAATATTCTAAGAAAACTGCTAATATCTATGTTTATATTTTAGCTCAAACCTGATTTAAGTTCTGACTCAGATTTACCCATTATATTATATCAGATTTGTTTTATGTCTTTGTTTGTATTTGATATTTTTTCCTTAAATAACCAGGTAGAATTTTGTGTTCATTTATTTTTCAATGCTGCTTTTGGTAATGAATGCCTTTGTGTAAAATACTGATTTTATGTGGAGTTCAGTTATGTTGCAAAATATTGGGTTTTTATTGAAAAACTTAATTTATTGAATTGTTTTCAGTACTTGAATGGTTTTTTTTTCTTCTTATTCCAGTATTGTTTATTTAAATTTCTGAAGTGCACGATAATAAATGTAGGTATTATATGAGTTATAATCCAAGAAAATAATGAACATGTATAAGCGGAACTTTGAAAACTGTCTTTTAGGAAGTTTTGTAACGTTACTATAAAATTGATTATGTTTCATTTAAAGCTATCAAAACCTAGCAAATCCAATAAATTAAACATTTCATGAATGATTGTGTTTGTTTTTTTCTTCAGCAAAATGTTGTACACTTTTTTAGCTCACCTGAGTTGACGGCTCATAGTGAGCTATTGTGATTCAGATTTGTATGCATTGTCTCTCAATTCCAGTGTTTGGGATTTAAGCTCTTTACCATTTACACCGTATCACATGTGTGGACAGTGTAGATCCAGAGCAGCCTGCACAGCCATGCTGTCTGATCAGGATCTACACTGTTCACAGCATGAATCAGATAGCACAGTGCCGGCCGATCTACATCTACACAGTGTTCACCCATGGATAACTGCTTATCCCATGGATTAAAATGTTAACATGATAAAATGCAATAATTTTCAATAATATGACCAAGTAGGTCAGTGTAGACCCAGGATCAGAAAGTCTGGTCTACACTGTTCTTTTCACTATAAACATTTTACTCTGTATATAAGGCTTTTATTGCATGGGTGAACAGGCCGAGTTTAGATCCAAATCAGCTGGCACTTCTGTTTCACATCTTTGCTGTCTGATCAGGATCTACAATGTTCCCTTAAAGATCTATTAGGTTATTTCTGACCATGATGTGACCAGTGTAGATCCAGATTAGATTGCACAGATGTGACAGATGATCTGGATCTACACTGTTGCACATTGTGTAAAAATGCATATACAGTAAAACCCCTTATTACGGACACTCAATATTACGGGCACCCGGTATTATGGGCGATTTTTTAAAGAACAGAAATGTTCTCTTCTTCTTGATTTAAACCCACAATTAAGGACAGCTCGCTATTAAGGACACTTTCCCTCAGTCCCTTAGGTGTCCGTTATAGAGGGGTTTCACTGTATATGGAGTAATCGGTTAAAACAGAGAAGCATTCTTGATACATCCAGAATACAGTCTAGATCTTTTCCATGTAATTCCGTAAGTTGATCTGGGTCAACATTTTCTGCAAATTCAATAAGCCGCATACTGGGCATCACTAATGATAAAACTTCCTTTTCTTGTTTGAACAGAAAAAATTCCCTAGGCTCACCTTCTCCAGGCATTTTAAATCTAGATTTTGTCTTATCACTGAATCCAGAAAATAAATATCGGAAATTAGGACAAAACGTAAAATTGTCAATAAACAATAATATTGGTTCTCGACAAAGCAAGCGATGACTCATGCACACATTGTGGCATCATTCATTATTAGGTTTTGAAGCAAGCGGATATTTTAGACATTTCTCGGGGAAAAATAAGTGACATTTTGTGAATGAATTCTCCGAACATATCCCAGAAATAATTCATCCAGAAACACAGAGCAATGATGAATAAAAAGTCTCTCGATTCTTCAGGGGACTTGCCTGTTAAAGAACATTAATTTGATGTGAGCTGATTTCGGTTTTTATTGAAGTGTTATTAGTTATTGTGAGGATGTGATAAATAACAGAAACATTTGTTCTCGTTCATTGAAGTTTTACCTTTTATTCCATGGAATATGGCTGTTATACGATGGGGAAACAGTGTAGATCCAGATCACTTGGCACGTCCATCCAATTTGATCAGGATCTACAAGGTTGGTTTCTTGAACAGAAATAATTTTAAACAATAAGTGAGAAGTTGTGAAGCTCAGTAGAAACAATGCTTAACCTGTAAGTAAGGGGTTTCTGGTTGAAGTCCTGGTCCGGCTGCAAATTTTTCTAACCCTGTGACATTTGGTACCCAAAGGGGGATAGTGATAGCTAGCAGGATGATAAAAGCAAATCAAACACACAAAACTCTTAAGGAATTCAAGAACGAAATTGCAAATTTGAGTCTGTGTATCTAGTCACAGGAAATATTTTTATTGGGAAAACAGGAGCAAGCTGGAAGAGCACTTGCCCTGTAAGTAAGGAGACCCTGGTTTAGGATGGATGTGCCAGCTGATCTGGATCTACACTGTTACACCACAAGATAAAAGTTGTTTATGGAGTAAAGGGTTAAGTATTGCAATAAGAGAAGCATTCATAATACATCCAGAACACAGTTTAGATCCTTTTTTTAAACCACAATAACTCTGCAACTTGTTCTGGGTCTACCATTATAGCAAAATCAAACCACTTAACTTGGCCTGGGTCTACAGTATAGCAAAACTCAATAACCCCCTTTGTGTTTATGCGCATCACTAATATTAAAACTTCCCTATCTTGTTTGAACAGAAAAAAATTCCCCTGGCTCACCTTCTCCAGGCATTTTAAATCTAGATTTTGTCTTATCACTGAATCCAGAAAATAGCTATCGGAAATTAGGACGAAACGTAAAATTGTCAATAAACAATATCTTGGTTCTCGACAAAGCAAGCGATGACTCATGCACAAATTGTGGCATCATTCATTATTCGGTTTTGAAGCACGCAGATATTTTAGACATTTCTCGGGGAAAAATAAGTGACATTCTGTGAATGAATTCTCCGAACATATCCCAGAAATAATTCATCCAGAAAGAATGCATTAACCAAATACAGAGCAATGATGAATAAAAAGTCTCTTGATTCTACAGGGGACTTTCCTGTTAAAGAACATTAATTTGATGTGAGCTGATTTTGGTTTTTATTGAAGTGTTATTAGTTATTGCCAGGATGTGATAAATAACTGAAACATTTGTTCTACGTCATTGAAGTTTAACCCTTTACTCCATGGAATATGGCTGTTCATACCATGGGAAAACAGTGTAGATCCAGATCACCTGGCACATAACATCCGATTTGATCAGGATCTACACAGTTGGTTTCGTGGTCAGAAATAACCTAATTAATCAGTAAGCGGTAGGTTGTTTAAATAGTCGGGTAACTCAGTAGGGACAGAACTCACCCTGTAAGCAAGGGGTTCTGGGTTTGAGTCCCACTCTGGGCAAAAATTTCCTAACCCTGGGACATTTTGGTCACCATAAAACTTGTTGCAATACCTAACCTTTTACTTCATATATGACTTATTTCGTGGGTGAACAGTTTAGATTCAAATCAGCCGGCATATTCATGATTAATCCTGGACCCCTTGCTATACAGGGCAAGTGCTCTGTCGGCTTGCATATCTTTTCAACAAATAGTTACGATTTGTATCACGGTAAAAATTATTAAGTGAATCTTAAAGCAAACAGTGTAGATCCAGATCATACTGCTACCCGTATATATAGATATATCTACATTCGTCACATACAGGATTTTAGCCATATCCAATCAGTTCAGGTTTCAAGAATTGTACAAAAATGTAAACTTCAAACTAGCGAATAAAAGCATTTATTAATATCATTTACACTTTCATACCAACGATCCTAATGTACTATGCAAATAAATAAAATCACTATTCTACATTTCAACATAAGAAAGCCTACTTATTATAATGATTACACATCATACATTTAAAACATAATAATTCCAATTTGTGCCGCAATTTTTAGTAAATATAGTACAATTTACACAAAAGCAAAATGTTTCTGTCAATGGTTTTATATGTTCAAAAAACATTACAAAACTTTGAAAACAATCTTGCATTTCTGAAAGATGATTATAATATTAAGCTGGAATTATCAAGACTCACCCTTTACTCCATATATACAGGTTTAAGTTATGTGCTTACTGTGTAGATCCAGATCAGCCAGCACATCTGTACCCTCTGATCAGGATCTACACTATTTGCTTCTTGGTCAGAAATAACCCAATGTGAATAAAAAAAGTGAACAATGTAGATTTCGATTAGATGGGAGTGTGCCACCTTGTCTGGATCTACACTATTTGCCAATGCCATACCGGTGTATATATGGAGGAAAGCCTAAGGGATACTTTACAGTATCCATAGGTTTAAAATACAAGGTGATGTACCAATCATCAATTGCAAAAAGTCATTTAACCCTTAACTTCACATAATAGAGTTTTATTTTATGCTTTTCAGTGAATTATAGAATTTTCCTGGTAAAATAAAAGTGGTATTTCACTGTTTTTAAACAGTGGAATATCATTTTTATTTTCACTGCTTTTTTCACGTTGGTACCCAAACGCACATAACATACCGAATGAGAACGTTAAGAAAAGGGGCCCAAATTTGGATATTTGACGTCATGACGTCACGTCGTGAACAAGCGGTTTTAGCGCCATTTCTTGCAAGTTTTCTGTCAAATTCACACGAATTGTGCACTACAAGCATCAAATAAAAAGAAAATTTGTTTTTACTAGTGACAGATAGAAATATATTTCACTTGTGAATTCTGGAGCTCACTCAGTGAAATATATTTCTATCTTACACTGGTAAAAACAAATATCCTCTATTTATTGCAGGTGTGAACAGTGTATATCCAGATCAGCCAACATATAAATACCATCTGATTAGGATCTACATTGTTGACTTCTTGGTTAGAAAAATAACCTAGTGAATGAAGAATATCAGTGCAGATCCTGATTAGATGGCACAGATGTGCTGCTTATCTAATCTAAATTGGTCACACATGCAATAAAATGCATATATATTGGGCATGGGGATAAATATCTACACATAGCAACATTTAACGCTTTTAACCCTTTCCTGTATAGATACGCATTTTTACGCATGTGCAACCAGTGTAGATCCAGATCAGCCGGCACATCCGTGCCGTCTGATATGGATCTGCACTGGTCGCATTTTGGTCAGAAATAACCTAATGAATCAAAAAGCGAACAGTTTAGATCCTGATCAGACTGCACGGATGTGCCGGCTGATTTGGATCTAAACTGTTTGCCCTAGCAATAAAGGTGTGTCTGTACGGGAAAGGGTTAAGCATATCTGTGCCAATTCCTTTTGTCTAAAATACACACCAAATAAATGTTACAGAATAATCTAAAATCACATAAAACAAAAGTGAAATACTTCACTATATTCTAATACTTCATAGTTCACAAAAATCTAAAGGTTTTACCAATCATAAATCGCAGAGTTGTGTTTTAACCTTTTACTCCATAGATACACCTTTATTGCATAAGTTAACCCTTTCCTGTATAGATACACCTTTATTGCTAGGGCGAACAGTTTAGATCCAGATCAGCCGGCACATCCGTGCCGTCTGATCAGGATCTTAACTGTTCGCTTTTTGATTCATTATCTTATTCATGACCAAAATGCGACCAGTGCAGATCCTGATCAGACGGCACGGATGTGCCGGCTGATATGGATCTACACTGGTCGCACATGCGTAAAAATGCGTATCTATACAGGAAAGGGTTAACAGTGTAGATCCAGATCAGCCAGCAAATCCGTGCTGACTGACCAATACCTACACTGTTAGCTTTTAAAATCATTAGGTTATTTTTGACCAAGATTTGACAATGTAGATCCAGATCAGAGAGCAATATTTGTCAACTGATCTGGATCTACACTATTCGCTCATGGAATATAATATGTATCCATGGAGTTAAAGATAAACAATTAAGCAAGAGCTTAAAAAATAAACTTTTAAGACCATGTTGTTTGTGACTACAAACATTTCACTAGGGATTTTGACAATGTCAACAAAAAAGATTTACTACTATAAAATTATTATCTATTTCAAGATATTTAACAAACAACACTACAGGGCACAACACCAGGCTTTCCAGTGACCTAGGATCAAAATGAAGATAGAATTCAGTCACATTTTAGAAAAAGAGAATACAAGAATTTGAATAAGTAGAATACAAGAGATTCAAAAACAGGTAGATGACTGGTTTGAGACGAGATGTAAGAAAGGGAAGGAAAACAAAGACAACGAGCAAAGGTTCCACTGGACAGCCTTAACCTTTACTCCATATATACACCTTTATTGCATGGGCGAAAAGTGTAGATCCAGATCAGCCAGCATATCCGTCGCATCTGATCAGGATCTGCACAGTTCCCTTTTTTGTTTATAAGGTTATTTCTGATCAAAAAAGCGTACTGAGCAGATCCTGATTAGTTGGCACAGATCGACCAGCTGATCTGGATCTTCACTGTTCGCACATGTGATAAAATGGGTATACACGAAGGAAAGGGTTAAAGACATCTGTCTGAGAATATACAAAATGACAATATACAAGAAAAGATTCAATACAAGTTCATAATTATGTATTGCATACACAAGTCCTAAAGAAATATTAAAACATTTATGGATATGGCTTTTTCTTTATACACAGGTGCAAGACCAGGATTTTCTTTGGGAAAATAGTCTTATAAGTGAGGTCCAGTCTGGAATGCGCAACTTCCAAGACCTCAAAAAGTTTCACTGAAATTCATAGTCTTTCTTTAAGAACCATGCAAACAGAGCATAAAATCTAACCATATGACCACTAATGAACCAAGCCTTTGGCCATAAGTAAGTTTTCACCATTACAAAACTTACAGCATGTTTTTCACAAATTTTGGTATCAACAACCCTCATTATTCATTTCAAATGTTAATATGAGATGCAGCAGACGACATTGCTTATTTTTAAAGTTAGCTTCCAATAAATATTTAATATGTCCCAAAATGGTAAATAATTGCCTAAAATTTATGGGAAAATGACAGATAAATATGGTTTCTTTCCAACATTGCTTTCCAATATAGCAAAAGATGATATTCTATAAATAAAAGATGGGAGACAGACGTTCCTAAGACAAGGTACATGTTTCATTTTTCCTTTAAAAGCAGCCATATTTGTTGCTGATAATACACATTATAATGTACACTTAACCCTTTCCTCCATAATTACGCATTTTTACACATGTGCGACCAGTGTAGATCCAGATCAGCCGGCACATCCATGCTGTATGATCAGGATCTGCATTGGTCGCATTTAGGTTAGAAATAACCTAATGAATAAAAAATCGAATAGTTTAGATCCTGACCAGACGGCACGGATGTGCCGACTTCCGTGCCGGCTGATCTGGATCTAAACTGTTTGCCCACAAAATTAAGGTGTTTCTATGGAGGAAAGTGTTCATTTTTAAAATTAAGCGACTTTTCATAAAATAAACTCTCCTTTCTTGTTGTTGAACTTTTGATATATGATTTATGCAAATACACATCATAAAATAAACAGATTCATTCAGATTAACCAAGTTTTCATAAAGAGTCTTATTTTAATGTTGCTTTAATTATACACTTAAACCCTTTCCTTTATATTTATGCCTTTATAGTATGGACAGACAGTGTAGATCCAGATCATCTGGCACATAATGTAACATATGATCAGGATCTGCATGTTTTGCTATTTTTTATTTATTAGGTTATTTCTAAACAAAGAGCAAACAGTGCAGATCCTGATCAGATGGCACAGATGGATCTAGACTGTTTACATGCAATAAAAGGTGTATATACAAAGGAAAAGGCTTAAGAAGATGTTGATTGTTGCTTGATTATGTACACCTAACAAATTCAGGAGAATTCTAAGATTAACTTAATGTGTCTTGTGCGCACTGCATGACGTTCTCTTTATCATCGCGGCTCACTTTTGGAACGCTCGTCTTCTTAGCAATCATCAACCTCATCTGCTCGGCTTTCCCTGAAATAGTAATGAAACAAGTTGTTTTCTCTTTAACCCTTTCCTGTATAGATAAACCTTTATTGCTAGGGCGAAAAGTTTAGATCCAGATCAGCCGGCACATCTGTGCCATCTGATCAGGATCTAAACTGTTCGCTTTTTGATTCATTAGGCTATTTCTGACCAAAATGCGACCAGTGCAGATCCTGATCAGACGGCACGGATGTGCCGGCTGATCTGGATCTACACTGGTCGCACATGTGTAAAAAAGCGTACCGGTATATATCAAGGAAAGGGTTAAACTTTTACTCAATGGGATGGCCGTCATCCCATAGGTGAACAGTGTTGATCCTGATCAGCCAGTACACAGTGTCATTTGATCAGGATCTACTTTGTTTAGTTATTGATTCACAAAGTCATTTCTGACCAATAAGCATACAGTGCAGATCCAGATTAGACAGCAGATTTGACAGCTGATCTGGATCTCATGGGTTCCATTTGACCCAGGAGATGACCCTTTGACCTTTGAAATTTTATAAAAGCCTTATTTTGACCTCTAGGATTTAAGCTGAAAGATCATTTTTTTCCATAAATATTTTTGGCTTATAATTGAGAGAATCCCTTAAAAATGTACAAAATGACCATTAAAATTTTGCAGCTAGTTGAACACCTGGCCGATCTACACTTGTTGCAAATGCGAAAGAAAAATATATATATATATATATTACGAGTAAATGGTTAATTTCACAAGGTGACTTTTTTAATAACTGTAAAATTCCAACTCTGTGGCAAATTAATGAACGATCCGATGAAAATTATTCGACTTGGAGAGCAGATACCGCTAATTCAGTTTTTGGACAATTCAAGGGCCATAATTCAGGAGTGCCTGGGGGGATTTGGCTGGTTATAGAACTTGGTCGAGATATTATGCCCACCAACATATTCACCAAGTTTGATAAAGACCGGATGAAAACTCTTTGACTTAGAGAACGTAAACCCTTATTTTGGACAATTCAAGGGCCATAATTCAGTAGTGCATGGGGGGATTTGGCTGGTTATAGAACTTGGTCCAGATATTATGCCCACCAACATATTCACCAAGTTTGATTAAGACAGGACAAAAACTCTTTGACTTAGAGAGCGGAAACCCAAATTTTGGACAATTCAAAGGCCATAATTCAGGAGTGCCTGGGGGGATTTGGCTGGTTATAGAACTTGGTCGAGATATTATGCCCACCAACATATTCACCAAGTTTGATAAAGACCGGATGAAAACTCTTTGACTTAGAGACCGGAAACAGTAATTTTGGACAATTCAAGGGCCATAATTCAGGAGTGCCTGGGGGGATTTGGCTGGTTATAGAACTTGGTCGAGATATTATGCCCACCAACATATTCACCAAGTTTGATAAAGACCGGATGAAAACTCTTTGACTTAGAGAGCGGAAACCCTGTGGACGCCGCCCGCCAACCCGCCCACTCGCCGCAGGTGTTCCCATAATACGTCCCGTTTTTCAAACGGCGTATAAAAAATGATCTTTGAAGGCCAGTGGTCTTTTCTCATAGGTGATTTTGTTCTATAAATCAGTCAGTGGGACAAAAAAAATGTGGCTTCTATTTGCAGGTGGACTTTGTTTACAGTTGATCTTGAGCACAGGTTGCACTGTATACATCTGACCGAAAAGTGAACAGCTTAGATCCAGATCAGACTGCATAGATGCACAGGATGATCATGAACAACACTGGTCATCCATGTAATAAAAAGTGAATCGATGGAGAAATCTAGTTATTTTTTAACCCTTAACTCAATTGTATGAGTTTCATCATGTAGGCCTCTGTGTAATAAAAGGCCGCTGCGTACCTGATGAGTAAAAATGTTAACCGTTTCATCCATAGACACACATTGATTGCATGTGCAAACAGTGTAGATCCAGATCAGCCCAGCACATCCGTGCCGTCTGATCAGGATCTAAACTGTCCGCTTTTTTATTTGTTAGGTTATTTCTGACCAAAATGCGACCAGTGCAGATCCTGAACAGAAGGCACAGATGTGCCAGCTGATCTGGATCTACAGTGGTCTCACATGGGTAAAAACGCGTATATATGAAGAAAAGTGTTAAATATCTACAATACCTTTGGAAATGGCACTTTCTTTAAACATCTGATCTCCCTGTCTTAGTTTCCTGAAAACATGAACATGTAAAGATTGGAAACTAGTCTCAAATCTCAAGCATCTGATTGGCTGAAATGGTGACCAGTCGCCATTTCAGCCAATCAGATGCTTGAGATTTGAGACTGGTCTCCACTCTCAGTTTATAACCTAGGGCAATGAACATTCAAAGGTGCCATTATAAAGATCAATTACATTATAATGAGGGCTGCAGACGTTCATTAAGAACTAATTTCCAGTCAAAGGACTTGCTTCCGAAGCATTCTTGTACAGTTTTACTGCTTCGCAATATTCCTTAGGCCAAGCAAAAATGTTTTGTTTGTGGTAACCAGGCTCCAAGGTTATATAACTCAGAAGAAAACCAGTCTCAAATCTCAAGATTCTTGTTGGTTATGTCTTAGAGTGTGCTCAATTTCAACTAGATAAAAACAGTGCATACCAAGAAAAAAAATCCCAATTTTGGCAAGGGCCTTTTTCTCCAAAACTCCTGAAAAAGTCATAGGCGCATACCAATGTTTATTGTCTTTTGCCAAAAATCTTGAAAAGTACAGGAAAAACTGTGGAATCGTTTCATTGCAGATGAAAGAATAATCAAGAAGAAAGCATTTTCATGCACACATCACAAATGACTTTCCACAATCATTTATTCTTTAACCCTTCACTTTATATATACTCATTTGATCACATGTGTGACCAGTGTAGATCCAGATCAGCTAGCACATTTGAGCCATCTGATCTGGATCTGCACTGGTTGCATCTTGGTCAGAATTAAGTTGATGAATTTAAAAGCAAACAGTTCAGAGCCTGATCAGACATCACAGATGTGCTGGCTGATCTGGATCTACACCAGGCGCAAGTGTGATATCATAAGCATATATGGAGTAAAGAGTTCACTAAATGTCTCATGCAAGACTACTGTTTTCTTGCAAACCTTTTATAAATTGTTTATATTTTTGGGTATATGGATACAATCTTAATTTGAATTCCATAAGCTGAAATTCTGACGTTTATTAACATGATTTTCTAAATGTTGAATAGTTGAGCTAAAAAAGCGCCACAAAAAATACCCTACCAACTGACATTACCAGAAACACATTTTGCTTGTTATTGGCCTTAACAAAGTGCAACAGAAATCAAGCAATGGTGCAGATGTTCATTATAAACTTAATTCATACCATTACCTCTAAATTTCTCACAAACATTCTCAACAGACGACATTAATGTCACCTTGCTTAACTTGTTAATTCTGTCGACGTGCAAATTTAAATCTAAGCTAATAAAGCTTACATAATAGCATGCAGGTCTCATATTGTCAGCCTATTATCAAAACCTTGTGTCAACCAAATGTGATTTTTGGCAACGCAGGCATACAGAAAAACTGGGGTGAAATCTGTAACTAGAATCTGGTGTTCCGCAGAACACGTGTCGCCTGCTTGGAAAATGTTGAAATGTGGGCCTATCTTAAAACATTTAGAAAGAAAGATGTTCAAGTCGAATTGCAATACAACTCAATTACTAATTATTAAATTACTACACAATTACTGATTAAATTATAATTAATCAGGAATTATTTTAATTTTAATTTGTGGTTATAAACAAAAATTAAGTAAGAGGTTAAAATCATTTCAAAGGAGCATAACAAAAAACAGATATAACTTCATTAAAACAGATGACATATGTCAAGTATTATGTCAACAGAAAGAAAACTTTCAAGTTATTTTGAAATCCCTCCATTCATAAGGAAGTTACAGCCTGGACAAGAAAATTCTATTTTTAGTAACAGCAACCTTGACCTTGGACCTACAGGCATGGGTATTGTACGCGACACACCGTCTTGATATGATGAACATTTATACCAAGTTATTTTAAAATCCAATACGAAATAACAAAGTAACAGAGTGGACAAGATTTTTCCAACAAAATTCTATTTTAAGTAACAGTGACCTTGACCTTGGACCTACAGGCATGGGTGTTGTATGCGACACACCGCCTTGTCATGGCGAACATTTGTGCCAAGTTATTTTGAAATCCCTCCATTTATAAGGAAGTCACAGCCCGGACAAGAAAATTCTATTTTTAGTAACAGTGACCTTGTCCTTGGACCTGCAGGCATGGGTATTGTACGCGACACACCGTCTTGATATGGTGAACATTCATACCAAGTTATTTTAAAATCCAATAAGAAATAACAAAGTTACAGAGCAGACACGATTTTCGAACATACACACACACTGACACACACAGCCAGGGTGAACACTATATGCCCTTCCGCCATTACATGGCGGGGGCATAATAAAACAGGAGTTATCATTCTTGTTGTCACAAATGGATCTGTTCATGTTGATGACACATTATAGGTATTTAGCCAATAGGACAAGTACTTTCAAAGTAATAGGTAAAATTAAGTTCGTACAGGGTTCTCCCCAGCCCATTTTAGCGTAGCGGGAGCGCTACGCTTTGATCTCAACTACTGTACTTCCGCTACTCTTAAATTATCCCGCTATGCCTTAAACAGTTAACGCTATGCCTTCCTGTTTATTGTAAAATCCAAGTAATCATGTGTCTTCTCTCAAAAGCAGCCCCAGGCTATTTGCCTCGTTAAGAAATTACAGCTAAAAGGCATTTGTTAACACAAATCGATGTCCAATTGACGAATCGAAACACGTGGGATGGGTTTAAGACCAGTCTAAGACGTCTGCAAATTTTACCGTAATTTGCATTTTATTCTGGTTTGTGGCAATTCCTGATATGCTAATTTCAACTTTTTTGAATGAAAAACCAAACCTATCAAACATCAGGCAAATTATCAAGACTAAAACAATAATAAAATGGTACTGTATCTGTTTGATTTTCTAATTTTTTTGTTGACAAATTGTTGCTGTCGATGTGTTGTCCAGGATGTAGGTTAACTTTAACATTTTTTTTAAAGAATTTTAAAGATCGTTTAAAATGTAAAACATGGTAAAATATGTCTAAATTGGTTGATTTATATATTTTAAATCGTTCTTTTGATTTATTTTGGAATGAAAAATGCAAAAGTCATATATTTTCGCGACCATGCTAAATTTGATGCAAGTTATAGCTACTTGATTTCAGAAATTTAAGTTTTGATGTTTATTTATCCAGGCTATAATTAGTTTTGAAACAAACAATTTTCTTGTCTAAATAACCAACCTCAGTGTGAAATGGGCTAATTTACTTAATATTTAGTCCTACACCATCTTAAAGACCACCAGACCCCATGCTTTACAAACAAGCTTTATTCACTTCTGCATAAAAATGACAAGGATTATTTTTAAAAGCGCTATAGTTTTATAGTTCCAAAACCATGATACAACTAAACCTGAAGTTATTTTGTTTTGGGTGGTGGTGGGGGATTTGTTTAGGGAAGAAGGTGAGGCAGTTGGTACCATAACCTTGAGTATCGACCTCGTCCGCGGTATTGATGAGCTATCCCTTAAAACATTTCTGGGGAGAACCCTGTCGTATAAAAGTCATTTGAAAGGGGCATAACTCTTAAAAGAGTGCAACAGGTGATATCAGTCTTATTGTCACACTTGATATTGTTCATGCAGATGACATATTTCAAGTACACAGTTAATGGAATAATGACTTTCAAAGTTATAGGCAACATTAAGTTCTATATTAAAGTATTTGGTAAGGGGCATAACTCTTATACTAGTGAAACAGGAGTTACCATTCTTGTTGTCAGAGATGGATTTGTTCATGCAGATCATATATTCCATGTATTAGGTTAATTGGAGAAGTACTTTCAAAGTTATAAGCAACTTAAGTTCCATATTAAAGTAATATGAAAGGGCCATAACTTGAAAATTGTGAAAAAGGAGTTATCATTCTTGTTTTCAGAGATGGCTTTGTTTATGCAAATGATATATATATTTTAAGTATTAAATGAATAGGAGACGTCCTTCACAAGTTTATAGGCAACATAAAGTTTCATATTAAAGTAATTTGAAAGGGGCATCACTCGAAAAATAGTTAAACAGGAGTTATCATTCTTGTTGTCAGAGATGGCTTTGTTTATGCAGATGATATAATCCAAGTATTAAGTTAATAGGACAAGTGTAACTTTTAAAGTTATAGGCAACATTAAGTTTCATATTAAAGTTCCATACTAAAGTCATTTGAAAGGGGCATAACTCAAAAAATAGTGAAACAGGAGTTATCATTCTTGTTGTCAGAGATGGCTTTGTTCATGCAGATGATATATTCCAAGTAATAAGTTTATAGGACAAGTACTTTCAAAGTTATAGGCAACATTAAGTTTCATATTAAAGTTCCATACTAAAGTCATTTGAAGGGGCATAACTAAAAAAAAAATGAAACAGGAGTTATCATTCTTGTTGTCTGAGATGGCTTTCTTCATGCAGATTATATATTCCAATTATCAAGTTTATATGACAAGTACTTTCAAAGTTATAGGTAACATTAAGTTTCATATTCAAGTTGTGGGACTACCAGACGACGGCACTGCCGACGACGACGACGACACGGACGACGACGTTGCCAGACAATAGGATCCCTATGTGTCTACCTGCTATCGAAGGCGACACAAAAATCTCTCACCTCTATGCCAATTGGAAAGATTAAAGATAGTATTGTGTTAAAATAACATATTCTGATTGGTGGATATTTCATGAGTTCAAAACCTCGAACAAGGCTTTCATACTTTGGTGAAGATATCTGGATAAATAACTGACATATTATTGCATCTGATAAATCAAGATCAAAATTAACTTAGAATACTTTTGCACACAAAAAATCCTGGAAATTTTTACAACAAAATTATATCCTTAAAATATATACAACATGTTTTTCCACATCACTTAAAGTATTTTCACTAGTGGCAAGAGTGATGTGACGGAATGACGTCAAATATCCAAATTTGAGTCAGTTTTCTAAACGTTCTCATTCGATATGGTATGTGCGTTTGGGTACCATCGTGAAAAAGCAGTGAAAATAAAAATGATATTCTGTTTGAAAACCGTGATTACCCCTTTTATTTCACCGGGAAAATTCTATAATTCATCGAAAAGCATAAAATAAAATGTACACTTACACATTTAGAGGTTTGGGGACATAACTAACAGGGGTCTTGTGCCGTCGTGTCCTCTTGTTATCAGGACTTTCAGACCTGTAAAACAACACATACAAATAACTTTACTCCTTATATATAGATCAAGATCAGCCTGAAATCGGTGTGTCTGATAAGAATTTGCACTATTCGCCTCTTTGTCAGAAATAACCTAATGAATCAAAAACGAGAACCGTGTAGATCCTGATCAGATGATGCAGATGTGCTGGCTGAACTGGATCTACACTGGTCACACTTGTGATAAACCCAGATGTGCCCGCTGATCTGGATCAATGGTGTTTGCCCACACCATGAAGGTGTATATATGGAGGAAAGGGTAAACAAGAAAATAATGACATTATTGTTTTACACATTATAGTGTACTTCCGCTTCTGGCATAAATGTAAACAAATGGCGGCAATTTCCAGGAACATTTTTGAAAAGGTGTTTTTAACGTGAACTCATCTAATCTAATTTACTTTTTTAAAATCAATTTGGAATCAATACAATTACGTTTACTGTAATATAACAAGTGTTGACGATCTTTTTCAGACTAAATTTAGGATCAACCCATCCCTGGACGCACACAGGATTTTTGGTGCAATTTGCAGTTAGAATCTCTGCTGAAATATTTTATCAGATACCGTTAAATAATTTTATTCTGTCCAGGTTTAATTTTGCGTATTTAGCCTAAGAAATTCAACCCCAGCAAAATTAAACCATTTAACAGTGTTTCTTTAAGGAAAATGCAGTTGCGCAAATTTATGCCCCTGCAAATTTGTTATTTACAGGTTTTGCGCGAAATAATGTCCCTGCAAAATTAAATGATACTACAGTAGATGTTCTTAAGTTTTTAACTTATTACAAAAAAAAACAAAAAACAACAAACCCTTCTGGTTCCAAATCATCAGGAACAGGCAACTCTACTTGTGATTTCTTCGCTGATGGATTGTCCGCACTATCTTCCGTTTGAGCAGTTTTCTTGGCTCCAACCATTGTCAGCCGCTTCTTGAACAAGGCCAGAGAACTCTCTTTGTCCTCTGACTGCAACATAACAGTGTTCAGAATATTTAAATACCTATTTATGATTAGTGCTAGCAGAATTTAGGAAGCAGCCGAAATAGTGAATAATGCAATAAACAGGTACAGAAAAAAATCACTAAAGTAACTCCGTTTTTCAGGATAGTCTTAATTTCGAGGTGGTCTAAATGAGGGGCTTTACTGTAGTGCCATTTTGTATTGTTAACTTACCATGCTAGAGACTTTTTCTACTTTAATGAGAGGTGTCTCATCTGGGATCAGTTCGGACTTCACCTTCCGCGAAGATTTAGATGTTCGCGAGCTCTTGCTGCTCTTCTTGGTACCCGGCTCCTTTACAACTGCCGGTGTGACAGTTGATAAACTGCAAAACAATTGATATTTAACCCTTTACTCCATATGTACGCATTTGATTGCATGTGCAACCAGTGAAAATCCAGATAAGCCATTCAAGCTGTATGATCAGGATATGCACTGTTCACTTTCTGGTCAGAAATAATCTAATAAATTGAACAGTGAACAGTGCAGATCCTGATCAGATGGCAATGATGTGCCAGCCGATCTGGAGCTTCACTGTTTAACCACACCAAAAAGGCATATATATGAAGCAAAGGATTAAACAAGAAAGTCAAAGGGAATGCTATCATAAGCATTCTACCAAACCAAAAGTAACTTAGGGAGATGTGTAAAAAATACCACATTCCTAAATATTCTGAAATTTTGTGACCCCTGCTGTAATCATAATAGCTTTACTGTATCTTAAAGGTGTATGGTCCTCTATCAGAATGAAAATATTAACTGTTTTCAAATATCAAAACTCATTAGTAATCTGTAGATCTGTAAACAATGTAACTGTTATGTAATCTTTTTACACTGTATGAGAGAATATATTTAAAGCCCCAGCCCTAAACTTAAGTAAGAATATACTATTGAAAAATCATATTTGTCCATATAGAATCCAAAATATAAACTCTACAACAGAACACAAAAGGTCCGATCGAATTCTTTCTTATTGACGGGATTTTCAATGATATTTTTAAATTATAGTTAACAATCTTTTAAAAAGCTAAATATAACGGAGCAATATTTAGCACCGACGAAGAGACGACTTCATGGGCGATAATGATTTTTGTGACATTTCAGAAATCCTACTTTCGCTTTTAGTCGCGCGGACTAAATTTATTTTAGTAAATTAAAATTTTATTAGCCCGAACAAATGCTGCAAATTTGTGCCTATAGTTCCAACTACATGTAATATTTCATACAAGAGCGGGTTAAATTGAAGTAATGCCGCTTTAAAGCCAAAGTTGTTATAGCTTTATTAACGCAGAAAAATTCACTCACAACCAGGCTTGCTCACAAACGATCCTAAAATGTACTGATTTGTCCAAAATTCCAGCGATATTTGCTCATTTTAGTAATATATTCATTACATTGTGGTACAATTAATATAAACCACATCTCAGACATTGAAGTATTCTACAGTGAACTGTGAATAGTGCCCAAGGTTATAAAACTGAGCATGAAAACCAGTCTCAAATCTCAAGCATCTGATTGGCTGAAATGGCGACCAGTCACCAATTCAGCCAATTAGATGCTTGAGATATGAGACTGGTCTCCAGTCTCAGCTTTTTAACCTTCAGCCTTGGCAGCTATAAACAGTCTTACCCTGAGCTGGTCCGGTCATCAGCATCCAACTGATCATCAGCCTGTAAATATATGAAATTCAGCATTTTATTAAGTATTTCTTCTCACATAAAGTTATTAACCCTTTCCTGTATAGATACACCTTTATTGCTAGGGCAAACAGTTTAGATCCAGATCAGCCGGCACATCCGTGCCGTCTGATCAGGATCTAAACTGTTTGCTTTTTGATTCATTAGATTATTTCTGACCAAAATGCGACCAGTGCAGATCCTGATCAGACAGCACGGATGTGCCGGCTGATCTGGATCTACACTGGTCGCACATGCGTAAAAATGCGTATATATCCAGGAAAGGGTTCAACCATTTACTCCATGGATATGGCTTTATTCCCCCAATCTATATAGTGACCCCAGACGTCCCGAAAGTTGCCAGACCGATGGACATGTCTGGTAAAATTTTGGCCGGTCTGACATGTTTTCCAATGTTGTCAGACCGAATGTCAGACAAAAACTTGAACTCCTTATACTTGCTTATTCCTTTTAAACATGTTTCAGTCCTATAGAATCTGTTTCGGTCAGACAGATTTTTCACATCTTGTCTGACCAAATGTCTGACACTTTTTTTCCACTTTCGGGAAGTCTGATAGTCTGATCAGGTTCCTGTTAACTTCTTTGTCAGAAATAATTAATCTTAAAGCCACCCGTGTTGATCCAAATCAGACTACATTTAGGTGCAGACTGATCTGAATTGACAATGATCACACATAGGAGCATCTATGCCATAGAGTATATGGTTAAACACAAACAATATATTCTAAGTTCTTCAACTGCAATGGCAGTATCTTTAATCGATCATAAGTTGTCGCACAATTGTAAAATATGTGACTAGCGCAGTTAATGTGGCTGTTCCAACACCCATTAAAACAGCTGTAATATTATGAACTAATCTCATTATTTTGGTTATTGATAATATTTGGGTGTGTAAATATAATAAGAGGGTCCATAGGACCCTGGCTCGCTCACCTGTCAACAACTGCTCAATGGTTGCAAGAGTTGTGTGCAAGTTTGTAAAATCAAGTCAAAAATTAAAAAAAAAATAAGCTGCTATTGTGGAGAAAATGTAACAAGATGATGCTCTATACCAAATATCTAAGCTCTAGGCCTTACGGTTTTAGAGAAGAAGATTTTTAAAGATTTACTATATAACACTATGTAATAAAACTAGTGACCCCCGGGGCGGAGCCATTTTCGACCCCAGGAGAATAATTTGAATAACTTTTGTAGAGGACCACTACATGATGACACATACCAAATACCAAGGTTCTAGGCCTTGTGGTTTTAGAGAAGAAGATTTTTTTAAGTTTTCCCTATATAAGTCTATGTAAAACAAGTGACATTTTGACCCCAGGGGGATAGTTTGAACAATTTTAGTAGAGGACCACTAGATGATGCTGTATATCAAATATTAAGGCTCTAGGCCTTGTGGTTTTAAAGAAGATTTTCATGTTTTTCCTATATAAATATATGTAAACCAAGAAGACCCTAGGGCGTGGCCGATTTTGGCCCAGGGGACATAATTTGAACAAATTTAGTAGACATCCATTAGGCAATGCTACTTACCAAATATCTAAGCTGTACGCATTGTGGTTTGTGAGAAGATTTTTAAAGATTTCCTATATAAGTCTATGTAAAATGAAGTGACCCCTGGGGCAGGGCCAATTTTGACCCCAGGGAAATAATTTGAACAATCTTTGTAGAGTTCCACTAAAGGAAGCAAAATGCCAAATATCTAAGCTCTAGGCCTTGTGGTTTCAGAGAAGAAGATTTTTAAAGTTTTTCCTTTAGGTTGCCATGGCAACAAGAGTTCTGCATGGAATTGATTTCTTTTAACAAATTTGGAAGAGCTTCATGCAAGGAACATCCGTGACAAGTTTCATCAACTTTGGCCCAGGGGTTTAAGAGGAGATGTCGTTTAAAGTAAAAGTTTACGGACGGACGCCGGACGGACGGACGCCGGACAAATTGCGATCACAAAAGCTCACCTTGTCACTACATGACAGGTGAGCTAAAAATTGAATCAATATTCTATAATTGTGTTCATCTGAATATGAAAAAAATTGGATTCACTCACTTTAGACACACAACAGCCTTTTAATAAATTCAGTATTTTATAGATTTTTTTTCTTCACTTAGAATGTCTGGAAAAAAATGAGGGCCAGTACCAGACAATTTGATTTTCAAATTTGTAGTCTACTTTATCTGAACTCACAGTAAAATCTTACCAAATTAAGTTTTGACTTCTTTGAACTTCTTTCAGGCATCTCAGTCTTCTTTTTCCTTGTTGATTTCTTTGTTGACTTCCTCGCTTCAGACCTGTTACGGACAGCTGGAGATTCGGGAATTTCTTGCTCGCCATCAATATTCATCTTTTCATCATTGAGTTTACTGGAGGTTTTCTTATTTTCATGTTCTACAGTGTCAATTTCTTCATTCATGTCTGCTTCCATATCTTCTAAGTTTGGCGCCTTTGAAGACTTTCCTCTTCTGCTCTTAGCAAACATCATGTCCAGTCTTTTCATATTAGATTCTTTAATTTCATTTTTATCTCTTTCTTCGATTTCATTTAATTCACTCTCTGTTGTTTCATCTGTTAAGTTTTTCATTCTGTCCTCAGCATTATTGTCCTTTCTATGTTCATTCACAGGTTTGACTTCTTGTTTGGATTTAAGCTTCAACCTATCGTTCTTTACATTACCGACAAAGTCAGAATCACTATCCTCTACAACAAAAGTCGATTTTCTTGTTCGCTTATTGTTTAATGGATCAGTTTTAAATGTTTCAACACTGTCATTTTTAGTGATTAACACTTCATCATCTGAACCACTGGAAGATTCAGGAATGCATGTTACCGGTTTAGATTTTGCATCAGCACTTTCTGCACTGTTCACATCACCTTTAATCTTTTTCCTTTCAACTTCTTCAGTCTCTTGTGCTTTCATATCCGAATGTTTTCTTTTTATTGACCTTGACAGTGATTTTCTAGCTTTAGAAACTTCTACAACTTCTACATCACTATCACCATCTTTTTCAGTACTATCAGATTCTACATAAACTGGTTTCTTCTTATGGATAGATCTAGATCTAGATTTTCTCATAAGTAGTGGACTTTCATCTTCTTCTTCATTGTCTTCCAAAGTACTGTCACACTCAGTGTAATCAATTACTTTTGGATTGGACTTAGATCTTGTTGATCTAATTGATTTTTGCGATTCGGCATTATGTTGTTCCAGTATTCTATTAACTTTTTCTGATTCAGTTTCCATGTGTTCACTGTTATCTCTTGCTTTTGATTTTGTTCTACCTCTCGTGTGTGATATTTCCTCTGGATTTAAAGTTGGCATCTCTTCAACTCTGTCCTCAGCATCTGTTTTAGATCTTGCTTTTGACTTGGATCGACCTCTTACTTCTGAATTCAAAGTTGGTATCTCTTCAACATTGTCCAAATCAGATTCATCAACGTCCATTTTAGATCTTGTTTTAGACTTAGATCGACCTCTTCTGTTAGTTTCAGTGTTCAGACTTGCTTTTTCTAATTCAGAATCAGTGTTTTCATTTTGAGATCTAGCTTTTGATTTTGACCTTCCTCTTCTATTAATATTACTGTCCGACTCATCATCTGATTCTAGCTCTGTATCATCAACTATACTTTTAGATTTTGACCTTCCTCTAACAGTATTTATATCAGGATGATCACTATCATTTCTGCTACTAACAGACTTTGATCTCTGACGGAAATTTTCCTTTGAACTAGCATCATCATTGCTGGTATCAATAACCTCAGTATCAATTGCACGCCTTTTTCGGGATTGTGATCTTCCCCTCCTTAGTACTGGTTCCTGTTTTTCAGATTTGCCTTTATTCAGATCAGGGTTATCAGACAATTCACCTTGCTGCTTAGTTTTTTCATTCTCAGTACTACCAAGAACTTCTCTGCGAGTTCTTGATCTTGCTCTTCGTGAGCTGTCTTCTTCGGAAGTTTTATCACTTCTAGATTTTGATCTTACATTACCTTCATCATTAATGTTTTCAGAACTTTCTTCTGCATCCTTATTAATGTCTTTTGCTCTACTTCGTGACCGACCCCTTCTCTGAGTTTTGTCTTCATCTTTCTCAGTTTTACGACTGCGTGATTTGGACCTATCTCGTGGTTTCTTTCCAGGCATCCAATCATCATCATCGTTATCATCATCAAGCATCTTCCGTGACTTTGACCTTGACCTTGATTGTGACCTTGCACTCTTGGAAGCTGCTGGTTTATCATCTGGGCTGACTGGTTTCATTGGCAGATAATAAATATGCTCATCAGGTTTTGGGTCAGGGATCTTTAGTTTTTCCCTTTCCTTAAAATTCTTCAAGGTGTTTCCAGGTACCATTATACTTTCATTCATTGATAAATCATAAACACTTTTTTCTTTCAGTTTTTCTAAGGGCATTGTAGGTGTTCTGTCCCCAAAGTTAAATGTATCTCTATCAGCACCAGTCTTTCTTTCTTCCTTTTCTGGTGTTACAGGCTTTTTCTTCTTTGACCTTGCTTTTGATACATTTTCAGGAACAGGTTTTCTTGTACCATCAGCATCTTTACGACTGACATTAAATGTGAAAACTCCAGGTTTCTTTGTGCGAACCTCAACTGCAGCAGGCTCATTATGATCATGTACCATTTTATCTGATTTTTCTGAATGTTTATTTTTCTTTGGCTCTTTCGTACTGAGGTTATCTTTAGATTTTAAGGATTTCTGTGTTTCAGTACAATCTACTAATTCATTCACCGATTCCATCGGTAAAAGTGGGCTGTTCTTTCCAGACTTTAAACTTGCCAGTAACTTTGAGCTGTCAATAACAGATGTAAATTCCATTTCTGAATTGAAGTACGTTGTCGGTTCATCTCCAAATGATGGTTCAGGCAAGGGTAAGCATTCCACCTGTTTCCTTTCAAGATTTTCACGCAAATTGCTAAGAAATGCAAGACTGTCAACCTTAAAATTGTCCATATTTTCTTCAGGACTGGCATTCTGAACTGTTGTTGGGCGATTTGGACTTCTAACCAAAGTTTTTGTTGGTTTGAAAGGATCTTTTATACTGTCATATTTTCCATCGGATTCTTGATTCTTACTCGAACTATCCACTGGTTTCAAAGTAGCTTTTTCCATTTCTTTCTTTTTATCCAGTTCCTGACTTTTAATCAAAGATAAAGTTGGTTTGATAGAATCATCAATATTGTTATTCTTCTTTACTGGGACTTGCATCTCTGCAGGGGTTCTAAAAATTGTTGACTTAGGAACAAATGGATTATCAGTAGCAAATGTATCTCTCCGCCCCGAGTTCACTTTAGAAAGGGACAAGTGATTGTCCGTCCTAGTTTTTTCAGCTTTGTTGGTTTTCCCTTTAACAGTATATGCAGCTTTATCATCTTTCTTTGTTTTTGTTTCAACCTGAGGTTTTGGCATAAGGACTGTTTCCTTCTGATTTTGATCTTTGGGTTCCTCAATAATCTTTGGCTCAGTTTTTTCAGAATGTTTCACTTTTACAAAAGTTTCCCTCCTCTTCTCTGGAGCTATTGGGGACCCTGAAACCAGGTCTTCAACAAAACTTCCTCCAAATCCAAAAGCACTCCTGTCTATTTCTGCTGTAAGGTCATCAGTAACAGTCGTTTTTGACATGCAACTCTCAACTGTTGTGTTCATTTTCTTCAAATCATTTTTGGACTCATGTACACTCATACTATTATTCTTTTTATCTTTTGATTTAGTTTTAGCAATAGACTTTTCATTGTCACTAACACTGTTAGGTTTTGTTTTTTCACCACTGTCTTTAGATTTACCCTTCTCTTTCTCTTTTGTTACTACAGACTGTTTATGAGCATCTTCCGAATTCTTTTTATGTAATTCTGGATTGTTGCTCCCAACCCTATTTGACCCAGCCAGATCAACAGTCTTTCCAGTGGCATTTGAATTAGAATTGCTAGCGGAGTCATTGGTCGGCTTTAAAATGCGATGAGGAAGTTTGGAAACTGGATTGGAGTTGGATTTTCGGGTGTTGGAATCTGATGTTATTTCAGGGACTGTAATGCAAATTAAAACAAGTTTTTAAAGACTTGTTTTCAACAATCTTTCAACTAATATAGCTATGGAAATATAAATTATTCAAGCATGTCATTCTTTAAGCCCTGTTTGTGCTTGTTTACAATAGTTTCTGCAATCTGCATATATGCAAGAGTTAAAATAAAGCCTATTTAAACACTTAGAATCTTAGATATCACAAGTCTTTATACATTGCATCGCTTGTTATTATAACTATTTAATAGAAGTTTAAGTTAAGGAACAATGAAGTTTCGAATGTTGATACTGTAGTTTGTGAGAAAGACTGCATGCAAAACTTTTAACATAAAGTCACAGGGGTTCCTTTAGACCCAGGAGATGACCTGTTGACTCTTGAAATTTCCAAAAAACATCATTTTGACCCCTAAATGTTTAGCTGAAGGGTCATTTTTTCCTTCAAAGGAGGGGTATTTTGGCTCTTAATTGGCTGAATTCATTAAAAATTATGAAAATGACCCTTCAGATTCAGCTAGTGGAATCCTTGTAATTTTCTAAATTCTGTCAGACTATTACCTAGTCATGGCTCCTGACAGACATTGCAAAAATTAGCCCTCCAACTTCATCAAGGGATTACAATACTCACCAGAAGTAAGAGGGTACGCCATATATAATTCTTCATCATTTTCTATCATTGACTGCTCTGCAATCACACTCATGTCGGCAACGCCGAGATTCTGTTCGTCTTGATAAACACGGCCACCAGGGGGAGCTAAAAACTCATCGGCTTTTGACAAATACTTTGTCATTAATTCATCCTGCGGATTTTTGTCTTTGAACAGTGGCCTGAAATTAAAACATCAAAATATCGCAGGTTTCACTTGTGATATCATAAACCATTTGAGGTACTCGGTAAATAATAAAGTTCAAGCATACCAAGCTTAAATGTAGGTCAACAGCGGAAGTACTTTTGACAGCTGTAAACATTACCTCCTGAATATAAATTTAAGAACACTGGAAGAAAAATAACATCTAATTAAATTGATCCTGTTGACTGATAATGGAAACTTATTTGATGAATAGGGTAAATCTTACATTAAGTGTTTTGTGTTTTTCCCCTGTTAAATGTTTCAAGACATGATTTCCCTTTTAAAAGGCACAGAACCCTTTCCTCTAAAACTTAAGAAACACTGGAACTAATGAGAAGAGAAAGATTTTTAGTTTACCTGGAGCTAGATCCCATCGGTTTCAGACCAGCCTGGATGCTCCCAAATGACAGCGATCTAGAGCTATCTGTGCTTCGCCGAGGGCAGTAGGACTTGCACTTTTCATAGATTTTGTTGATGAACGTACTGGAATGCATCATTGACTGGGTCAGCTGCTTGGTCCAAGATTCTACATCTTGCATCTCTTCCTGTGATGGAATATTATAACAATTAACCCTTTCCTCTATAGACACACCTTTATTGCGTGGGCGAACAGTTTAGATCCAGATCAGCCGGCACATCAGTGCCATCTGATCAGGATGTAAACTATTTGCTTTTTAATTGGTTAGGATAATTCTGACCAAAATGCAACCTGTGCAGATCATGATCAGACGGCACAGATGTGCCAGCTGATCTGGATCTACACTGGTTGCACATGCGTAAAAATGCGTATATATGGAGGAAAGGGTGAACAGGTTGTGATTGAGGTGTATGACTTTAAAAAAACCTGTACTCTTCACTATATAAACTATAGTAAACACGACATATTTCACAGTGCTTGCAAGCATAGCTGGTACCATTTGATAAGAGTTTTACTTGCATGTTTTTAAAGCTAAGTGTTTGTACTGTTCATTTTCAGCAAGAAAAGTATATAGGTGGTATATCCATCAACAGAGATCTGACACCTTCAAATCAACAGTGTTTCTTAAATTTTTGGCAAGCCAGTCATTGACATTTCGGGAAGAATGTCCGATTGAAATTTCAAAATTGGTAAAAAATTAATCATGAATATAGTGGCCCTTAAATTGTTACAAAAGCATGTCAATTATTGACTTCACAACTCTGTTACCATGACTACCACAACTACACATCGCAATAATAGCCTGCATCATAGATGAAATGGGATGTCGTTGGCCTCATTTTAACAATGGGCGGCGTATTTAATTTCCTAACGAACTGTGCTAGTAGTAAAAGGGTGTTTGACGTCGGAATTGAAAGTAGCAATACCTGTGATTGTATTAATTTACGTGAACAATAAAGCAGTTTGCATTTTATTGAAAGAAGTGTTAGTCGGATGTGCGTAATTCTAAATGACCGATGACCGAATAAAATAGTATAATAATAATAAAAGGTTTACTGTTTTTAACTATTACATCACGTTTTATATGCATGGAATGCTTTTGTATTACAACAAAACGCTGATTGCGGTAGACTTCAAGTCGAGTGCCACTCTAATAAATTGATCAAAGAATTTTTCCGTCTACAGCTCAAAAACCATTGATCTGTTGGGAGGTTGTAGGATATCGCCAATGACAAAATATGCCGTAAGGAAGGAATGGACTAGGGGTCGGGAGAGTGAAATGTGCTGAACACGGGGACCGGAAGTCGCTGTTAGTGCAGACTAAAGTCACTGCTCGTGCGAACCAGAAGCTGGAGAGTTTTAGAAATACTGGAAATCAATAATGTTTTTTCATGTCTGTGTGATCTTCAATACTATTTACATAATGCCATCTTATAATGAATCAAAATCAAACAGTGCGGATGTAATTTTGATCCACACTGTTTGCTCATGGAATAACAGCCATAACTTAAGTAATAGAATAATGAGTTTAACAGAAGAAAATTATGTGTGTACTAACCTGAATTCGAAGCTGAACCTCCTGTTGAATTTGTTCGTCTTTCAGTCCCACAAGCCTTTGCAGTTTGTTCAGTTCCACGCACAGCTCCTGATTCTGTGATCGTAGTTTCTGCATTTCGATATTTAGCTGGCGTATATCCTGTTTCGATTTGGCAAGATTCTGTGCCAGGGCTCTGTTGTTGGCTCGTAGGGTCTGCTTTTGGACTGACATGTTCAGAACTGAAAGAAAAGAAAATGTTCATTTCATGGTCTTAGATTTGTTCAGAACTTTAATGAACAGTTCTTTAAACGAATTTCATATATTTTTGCTTTAACAGATTAGTCAATTCATTAGCAAAATGCATTGTACTTCTTAATGCTGTACTGGAAACAACTTATAATATTATATCTCATGTGCAAGCTGTGTGGGTCCAGATTAGCCTGCATATTTCTGGATCAGGATAATTTTATAAATCTAAAAGTGATTTTATGGTCACACAAGAAATGAAATCACTATAGAATCATTGGGTAAAAGTGATAAACAGACAATGTACTACTATTATTACTAGTTACAGTTACATCATTAGCTCAATCCATTGTACTTAATATATTTTAAAATGTTTTACAAGATTTCTGTGATAAAAAGCTTGTTAAACATAGGAATTTGATTAAATGTTGGAGATATAATGTATCAAAACTGAGCTATATAATTCTGAATTCTAAGTACATGTACTCTAAAGTCACTCATTAAGAATTTTTTGGATTCCCTATATTCAGTCCGAGAAATGTTGAACTGAAAAACTCACACACACGACACACTGATTTTAGTTATATTATAATAAAATGCAAAACAAATTGCAAGAGTGATTATTACATGTTGCTTGCACCATGCAGTGATTTCGTCATTTTTTAACGTACAAGGGCTGTTTCTGTTTATTCTCACTAAAAAATAGCTTAGTAATTATGATCAACACTGCCAGGTTATGTCTACTGTGTCGAAGGCCTTGATGCGACAATACAGAAAACACAAATGACACTACATTGTAAAACGTACAGCTGAAGTTCTTTGAAGCCGAGACCGATTTCAATTTCCCCTTGGATATATTCAACTCTTTTGTCTTGATCCGCTTTATCCCAAGCTTCTTTCCCTTCACAGCTGGCGTCACCATACCAGCATTAGCAGCAACACTCTCTATGTCATCGTCAGCTATGGTTGTGTCCATGTCTTCTGATGAAACAACCACTGTTGATACTTCTTTCTGTAAAGTAATGAAACATTCCTTTGTGATATTTCTACAATTTTACAATCATTTTTTGTTGATTTTACTTCAGAATGGAATGTTTCCCCTTGACAACAACTTGAATTTCTATAAATGTCTCCCTTTCTCCCCCACCCCCCTAAATCATCATTATTACCAATTTTTGTTTATCTTTTTTTCAACCTCTCCGCATCAGACTAAATATTTCAAGGGACACCTGCAGTTTACTGGTACTTTAAATTTGTTGTTGTCGCCCCATAACCCCGCTGGCATTATAAATCATATATTCACTAACAGTTAGTTCAAAATATAGTGGTTAATGGGGGCTGCTGCCCCCATACCCCCACCTGCATTAAATAATTAATATATAACCCCCACTATTTTTGCTGAAACGCCGCTGGGCTTTTGTGTTTTGAATATCCGGGGTCCACTAAACTAGATTCTACCCCTTTTCGCCAATAAGCCCCATTCTGTCTGTCAGTGCAACTTATTTATTTCAGCTTGTCGATCTAAGATTTCAAAATGGGCGACCCACAAGTTTGAGAAGCAAAAATAAATAAAAAAAATGGTATCACAAGGAATAAAGTCAACAGGCATTACGAATTGTTTTGGGAACGAATTGCCTCCCCAGTGGCACTAGCCTCGTAATCAACAAATCCTGAGGGACCGTATTGAATTAAGTTAGATAACGGTGAAACTCATCATGAATTCAAGCATGCAATTGTACTGAAATGTTTCATTACTTTCTGCTTCATTGTTGTTATTCCGTCATCAGATTCAAATTTGACGGGCATCCATGTTCAATAAATCCGCCGCTAATTTAAAACAGCATTTCTGATTGGTTGATAGCTTGCTGGTTCCGGTTGGTTCCCAATCATATTGCATTTCTATAGTTTGTTTCAAAAAAGTATTAACTACAGTAACAACGAATATGAAATACACTTTTTTGTTTTAAATAGTTAATTTGTTTAATAATAGTATACTTAATAAATGCAAAAGATTAATATTCCTAAAAAATACGGTTTCAATAGAACTACGCTATCGACTGAGCAAGTCGGGACAACCCCCAAAAAGGTTGGTGTGATTACCCTAATAAACTTACGTTATCATCACTGCGTGACATCAGTAACGGATTATTTTACTGATAAAAGTACTGAATATATGTATGTGTAGAAGAGTTTTCTGCAATTGTCTTTGATAATCAGATTCCAGGGCACTGTGTGATCTAAGAACGTTAACATGCCGAGTGTAACACCGAGTGAGGCTTGCAACTTCGTGCATGGGCGGGTGCAGTTATGTATTTCCACTACTGCCCATGAACAGGCTCAATCAAACCGGGCCTGCAATATTTTTATGTTTGTCGTGTTCGGCGGATTTCAAAGTTTCCTTTTCATCTAGTTCATATATTGGATGAGTTCTTGTAACAATCTCATCGGTTTCTTCATCAAGTTTTATGTAGTACATTACATGTATGGCTTGATTTTATAGCATTTCCATTTCATCGTTTTAACAATAAGTGATAAAAAAGTGAAAAATGCATATCAGGAATTGCCACACACTCAGAAAACACAGCCCACGTGGAGCCGAAATGTAGAGAAGTAAAAGAAAGCATGAATTTATAAGAAGATAAATTTCAAATACGACACAAAAAAACACAACGGAAAAGAGAACCTTTGGAGTTACCGTCTTGGAACGGTCAGTGGCAAAACAATTTTACACTAGGGATTTAAACCAGATTCCAACCTCACACTTGCTCCAACAGGTTCTCGTGTGAAAAAAAAACAAGCTCAAGTTGTCTTGGTGAAATAATCCACTCATTAACTCGGTTAAGTTGCATAACACACAAACATATAAAACACTAGTCTCAATAATTCGACTGCAAGCACAGACCCATCATCATACGGACGTTTTCGTTGTCTACAATTTACGTCTCAAGCAGTTACGATCAAAACTGTGGTGGAAATCGACCCGATTTAAATTCTTTTTTTTTCACTCCCACATGAAAATTTCAGCACTGGTATGTCAAATATCGTTATAAAACATAAATAATGATAAAAGTAACAATACAATGAACGATTAATCCACAAAATAACTTGTTAAACCTACCACAGCATATGCCGTTTACACGGTGAAAATTATCGATAAACGCGAGTCAGATAATCGACATGGTTGGAGATTTAAAACAGTTTTGCATAAAAAAACGAAAACATTACTTATAAAGGATTACATATATTTATTCTACTTGAATGTGGCTTCTCAGGCATGTATTTTTTTAAAATAAATATGTTAAAGATGCTTTATGAAGCCGGCAAAAGATTGAAAAGTTGCGATTCATTTTCCGATCGGCGGCATATAGAAACAGAAGGAAAATTTTCCGCATTGATATGAATAGTAACTGGGTTGTACGCGAAGGGCAAATATCGCATATATAGAAAAGCCCTTGTCGCGTACAAATAGTTGTGCTAATAAAACACAAGAAGCCAATAGCATCGTCAATCAAAAGGGCATACTCAATGACCTAACCAAAACAACAGCCCCTGAAGTCAAATCAGCAAGAACACGATTACAGTGATAAAAGAATTATAAAAACTCTATTTAAAATTATCACTCTTTATTTCGAATTTTCGAACTCGTGTTCTTTATCAAGAAAAATACAGATTTGTTTGTGGCGTCCATTTTGAAACTGATCAGGGTTCACCCCAGAAAGTTTTAAGGGATAGCTCATCAAGACCGCGGAAGAAGTCAATACTAAAGGTTATGTTACCCACTAGCTCACCTTCCCTTGACAAATCCCCCAAAATAACTTCAGGTTTAGCTGTATCATGCTTTTGGAACTATAAAGAATGGGAAATTGAATAAAGCAGCATATATTAAGGCCAGAGAAAATAAATTATTAGATTCTCATCCAGATTTTGGGGAAAAGGGGGCGGGTGGGCACTTTTTAATTTTTATTTTTTGATCAACGAAATACCTTAACAAGGTATTTCGGGATGGTCTAAAACCCGTTCTGTCCGGAACAGAATATGTTTCGATTTTTTTACCAATCAATTTTTTTGGAGCGGGTGGTTTTGGACAGGGGCGGGCGGGGATGAGAATCTAAAATATTTTTTTCTATTGCCTAATGTGTATTGAATATAAATAGGCATCTTAAATATAGTCATTTAGCACTTTTAAAAATATCTGTCATATTTTATGCAGAAGTGGTTGTTTGTAAAGCAAGGGGTCTGGTGGTCTTCAATATGCTGCAATATTGGGTATCATCAGCTTGGAGTGTTGGACTTAATATTCAGTAAAATTAGTCCATTTCACACTGAGGTTGGTGATTAGGACAAGAAAAATGTTAGTTTCAAAACTAATTATAGCCTGGATAAATAAGAATTACAACTTAAATTTCTGAAGTCGAGTATAACTTGTATCAAATATAACATAGTCGCGAAAATATATGACTTTTGCATTTTTCCGTGTTTCATTACAAAATAAATCAAAAGAACGACTTAAAACAAATAAACCAACCAATTTTGACATATTTTACTACATTTTACATTTTAAACGATCTTTAAAATTCTTTAAAAATGTTTTCTAAAGTTTACTTCGATCCTGACCTGGACAACACATCAACAGCAACAATTGTCAACAAAAGAATGAGAAAATCGAACAGAAAACTCAAAACATAGACCATTTTATTATTGTTTTAGGCTTGATTATTTGCCTGATGTTTGATAGGTTTGGTTTTTCATTCTAAAAAAGGTGAAATGTGCATAGTGATTATTGTAATACCATGCTCTCTTTTCCTTTCTACTTTTTGGCTGTGTGGGGAGGCTGTGTCTGCTGAATGTGGCCATTCCTGATATGCATATTTCACTTTTTTATTTAGGTTAAATCCATTATGAAAAGCGTAATGTTGTTTCTGTATTTTTCTTGATAAAGAATAAGTGTTCGAAAATTCGAAATAAAGAGTGATGACCTTTCACAGTATCACAATTATTGACGGTATTGTTGGCCTGTCGCAACAAAACAATTGTTGTTGTTGTATTGATTTATATCAATTTAAATATTTTTAAGAAAATACAGACAATTCAAACTTTAATAAAGTAATTATTGTAAAAATTAAATATGAAACATATCATGAAAAGCTAACCAAAGTAATATACGAGGGTATAGCCAAACGTTCGTACACTTCAGTTACATTTCTGTTATATATTATAGTCAGTGCTGTTTTCAGTAAAAAAAATCCGTAACCGATGCATGCAGTGATGATAACGTTTATCAGGGTTATACAATCAACCTTCATTGGGGGTTGTCCCGGTTAGCTCAGTCGGTGAGGTTGGTGCACCCTAGAACCTGGTTTAAGCCCCCAGTGGAAATTTGATTTGCCAGTTCCAATGCGGTAACCCCTAGGGTTCCTCAGTTTTGTCGTGTCTTTTTTGAAACTGACCATTTTATTAACCATGCTCTCTCCCTTCTTCTTGACTGTGTGGGGAGGTTGTTTTTTTCTGAATGTGGCAATTCCTGATATGCATATTTCACTTTTTTACATTTAAAATTATTTTTTCAATTTTGAAGAGCTGCAATTTTGCAAAATTTTGTTGTTTTATGTCTTTTCTATTTACGCAAATGAAGTCTTAAAGAAAATTTTTTACACCATATGTCTCATTCTTTTAGTGAAAGAGTGTCGGGCACATCGGTACTTTTTGGAAATTTGTCCTTGTTTTGGAACATGTTTGAAACAGACTATAATTTCTGTTTAATCTATTTTTAGATGGGCAGAATTCCCTTCGTGACGTCATCAGGAAGGTAAACATGGTTGACAGGTAGCACTGGAAAAATGTCTCTGCCACGTTTCTTTAGACGGCATCGTCTAACTTGGAAATTATTGTCATTAATAGCTTTTATATTGTGTGGTCTATACATTTACCTTAGAAGCAATTCACAAAGTGTGAGCTCTGTTCGTGAATTTGAGGTTGGTGAGGAAGTTTTGAAGTTTAGACGAGAACGTTTTGAAAAATACCAGGCATCCGAGGCAAGCCGGTCAGGGCCTGGAGAACATGGACAGGGATTGCATCTCCACGGAAAAGAGAAAGAGACTGCCGACTCTCTCATGGCCAAAGAGGCATTTAATATTATTGCCAGTGACAAAATATCTTTGGAAAGATCTGTGAAAGACGTGAGGGATCCAAGGTAAAACTTAAATTTTAACATAGGTCTTTGGCTCTTTAGTGATGGCAACATAACTGGTCACTTCCAACAGCCTTGTCGTTGAGGTAACTTTTCACCGGCGTTTTAAAAAGTGTACCGACTGCACAAACTAGTTATGCAACAGTTTGGTTGGTTAGTGCCTGCATGGGTGTCCTGCTGGGGGTGGTAAGTTCATCTCCAATTGGAAATTACTTAAGGTCTTGGCACCCAAGCTTACCATGGACCATTATGTTTGATTTACTCAAATGTAATTGGTTTAATAACATGTATAACCGGTATTTAAATAAAGTAACTATTAATTAAATTACAGTTACATGTATTTGATAAAATTGTTTAATTACAAATTACATTCAATTACTTGACCAAGTGTAATTAATTACACTCGATTCAGATTACATTTTTCAATACCCCATCCCTGTTACACTTGCTTCAATCTTCGGAATCCTTTCATTTGAGGAATTTTCAGAATTCATGTTTCTTCTTCATAATCATTTTTCAGATGTAGAGATATTGTGTATCCCAAAAATCTTCCAAAAGCAAGTGTTGTGATAATTTTCCACAATGAGGCATGGTCACCGCTGTTACGGACTGCCCACAGTGTGGTAAACAGATCTCCGCCAGAGTACCTCCATGAGGTCATATTGCTAGATGACTTCAGCGACAGAGGTGAGAGGGATTTTTTTCACACCTGTCGAACATAGCCAGGATTCGGGGGATTGCTTATACAATTTGCAGTCCAACTGTTCTCGGATTACGCCGAGCACAGTTAGCTTAACCCTTTACTACATATATGGTCAATATGGGTTTTATCCCTCCTGTCTGATCAGGATTGACATTGTATGATTCTTAATTAATCGAAAGACAAACATGACATTGTGTAGATCGAGATCTGATGGCACAGATCAGGTCTGAAGGTTATAAAGCTGAGATTGGAAACCAGTCTCAAATCTCAAGGATCTCATTGGCTGAAATGGCGACTGGTCCCATTTCAGCCAATCAGATGCTTGAGATTTGAGACTGGTTTCCATGCTCAGTTTTATAAAATTGAGCACTGATGTTATGATTGCTCTGAATCTGAATGAATGTTTTTGGTATGCAAGAAATTCCTGGCAAGTTCAGCAAGTGTGGGCATGAATATAAGTATCTTGCATGAGTGTGAGGTGAAGATGGAAAAATCTGTCACCGAGGGTGAACTGTTTTGCGGGAACGAGGCTCTGCCCAGTTCCCGCCAAAACAGTTCACCCGAGGTGACAGATTTTTCCATCTTTACCAAATGTCCCATGCAAGATACTTTTTCTTGCATACCTTTTATTGTTCATTACATTTCTGTACATGTATAAAAACTAAATTTTGTTTCCTTACGCTGAAATATTGAAGTGAACGTAAACCTTATTTTCTAAATGACGTCATTAACTTGAATAAATTGCGTCAGATATTTAAAGATGTGATGTCACTTGTGTAGCACGCGAACGTTATCTTTTCCGTAGGGAAAAGATAAGATTTTCTTTCCCCGGTAAATCACGTGGAAATACTTATCCTGTATGCAAGAAATAAACATGAAAGACCTTGTACAGTGTCATCAAAGGGATATTTCTGTGACATGTATTTTTGAAAAATTTTCATATTTGTCAACAAAATATACAAAATCTTTTGAAAAGAGAAAATGTTCACAATCACAAATGTAAATTTGAACGATTAAAGTAAAAATATTCTCTGATTTCAGATTTGAATCGTCACATTAATATTATTTTGAAAAGGTCATATTTTTACAATTATGCAAATCATGATTGGCAAAAAAACTTGTAAATGAGTGTTTTCCATGCCAGTGGTGTTTTCTGGTAAATAGTAGATACATTGTATTGGCAAATAGTTGCAAATAGTGGTGGATTGAATTGACTGCCCTGGAATTCATACAATATCACCAATAGTTGGCATTCATATGAATTCAATATCCCCAATAGTTAGCATTCATAACCAATTATGCAAATCATGATTGGCAAAAAAACTTGTAAATGAGTGTTTTCCATGCCAGTGGTGTTTTCTGGTAAATAGTAGATACATTGTATTGGCAAATAGTTGCAAATAGTGGTGGATTGAATTGACTGCCCTGGAATTCATACAATATCACCAATAGTTAGCATTCATATGAATTCAATATCCCCAATAGTTAGCATTCATATGGATAATTTCAAGTTTATCATGATATTTCATTTAAACTTAAGTATAGCATTAGCGTCAACTCATTAAATAAATAGTTTATAGAATAAGACATGTATATCGGATCGCAATATAGCGGAGCTCTACTGTATTAAATTTGGAACTGGTAAAAACATGTCCATAAAGAATTGACCACCCTGGAATTTAAACAATAATCCATATTCAGCATTTGAATACCTTCAATTCTTACTGGTCAATTGAGATATATTTACTTAACCCTTTCCTCCATAGATACACCTTTATTGCTTTTTACTTACACCTTAACAACCATTCATTACACTTTGACAATTTTTCTACCTATCATATTTATTTTCTACCTTATGAATGAAATAGAAAATAAATTCTAGTAAACCTTTTTAGTATTTTAGTATGCTTTAGTGTATTTTAGTGTTCTTAGCTAAGTGCTACGTGAAAATGATCATATTATTTTTGTTTAAGCAAACAAGTCGGATAAGGAACCAGAACCAGAATAAAAAATTGTCAAGCCCTGTAATTTTCTACATGGTATATAACATAAGGTTAAACCACTATTTGAAGAAAAACAAGATTGGAATTCATTGTGAATGTCAGTAATTATAATACAGAGGCCATAGAAAATACCTTACACACATGAAAAGAAAGATAATTATTTTCTTCATTATTATTGTTGACATACCACAAAAAAGTAATTTAAAAATGTGCTCGGAGCTCAAGATTATAAAACTGTTTAACCATGTAGAAAAAAAACACACACACACACATAAGATCCTACATCACACTTCACTTGAAAAGCAATCAGGGCCAAAGATTATAAAACTGACAATGGAAACCAGTCTGTAATCTCAAGCATCTTATTGGCATAAATGAAAACCAACATTTTTTTACTTTTCATCAGTCTAAAAAAAGACTTTGCATTGTAATTACCATTGCTCCATATAAATGACTTTTTACAAGTGTGCGAACATTGTAGATCCAGATCAGCCAGTACATCTGTGCTGTCTGATCAGGATCTGCAATGCAGCATTGTTCACTTTTTGGTCAGAAGTAACCTGATAAATCAAAAAAGGGAAAAGTGCAGATCCTGATCAGACAGCACGGATGTGTTGGCTGATTAGGATCTACTCTGTTCGCACACAGTTAGCCAGAACAGTGCAGATCCTAATCAAATGGCATGTATGTGCCTGCTGATCTGGATCTACAGTCTTTGCCCAAGCTAATGAGGAAAGGATATAATTTATGGAGGAAAAGGGATTTAAGCAATTTTTTGGTTATATATACCTGGACTATGTCTGGAAATATATTCTTGCAACCAAGAAACCAAATACAATGTACCGGTAACTGTATAATGTGTCATAACAGCTTATACATGTACATGTATGTCATTTTTTGCAGAGGGGCTTGGTAAAGAGCTAAGTGAATATGTTGCCAAAACGTGGCCTGATGGTATTGTACGGATCGTTCGGACAAAAGAACGCAGTGGCCTTATCAGAGCCCGTCTTGCTGGGGCTAAAGCAGCTACTGGTGATGTGTTGATATTTTTAGATTCGCACTGTGAGGCTGGGCCAAAGTGGTAAGTGATAAAGTAGTGAGTTTGCTTAAGATTGCTCTAATTTTAATGCAGTATGTAACTGTAAAAGTGATTGAATATTAATTTAGGGGTGTCATTGATTAGAGAAAGTGATGTATTATCAAGTATGAGCTGCCAATGCCATATTTATGCTTTTCCAAAATACTAATACAGTTCATATATGCAAAAAGAAAACACTGAAACTGCATAATTAACCCTTTCCTCCATATACACACCTCTATGGCATGGGTAAACAGTGTAGACCCAGATTAACTGGCACATCTGTGCTGTCTGATCAGGATCTTCATTGTTCCTTTTTTGATTATAAGGTTATTTCTGATGAAAAAAGCAAACAGTGCAGATCCTGATCAGATGGCATGGATTCAAGCCATATATATGGATGAAAAGGTTTAACAAAATCTGTTAATCAACAATGAAAAGCAAGAGAAATGAAAAAATAATTCTGGTCAGCACATAGGCGTTGAATTTGAGGAACATGTTGTAACAAACTGTTAAATATTTGTTTAAGACTTATCTGTTGAATTGATAAAAAAATGGCAGCAAGGCTAATGAAATTAAACACATCAAGTTCTTGTGTATTTGAGATTAGATTACTAGTTCGGCTCAATAAATTGATACAGAATTTTTAATCAAAGACACCCCAAAATTGATTTTGGTGTTGAATATTAAATTTGACGTTATATTTAAATAGTAATAAACTTTTAACCCTTTTCTCTATGTATATAGTCTTCGCGATAAGGACCAATGTAGATCGAGATAAGCTGGCATGGATGTGCCGGCTGATCTGGATTTACACTGTTTGCTCATGGGATTACCGCCATATCCCATAGAGTAAAGGGTAAACTTAATTTTAGTTTATTTTTGTTAACTTTGTAATTCAATTATGAAATTATTTGATTATCTAAAGTGATCAGAAAAATCGAAATTGCACATATTGCATATTGCTTTTATAAGCCCATAGAAAATTAATTCCTACATTTTCATCCCCACCCGCCCCTCGAAAATCACTCTGCCCAAACGTTTTTTATTTTAAAAAATGAGTATATATATCAAAATTTACATTACAAGTATGAATTGGTACAGTACACAAACGCAGTATGAAACATTTAAGTGCGAATTGGCAGTTCATGGTCGGCTAGATGCTTATTTATCATTGCACTACACGAGCGTCGTTTGAAACAGTGAGAATGATAAATAAAAAATAAAACCCACCCACCTGCCAAATTTTTCCCCAAAATTTGGATGAGAATCTAGAAATTAATATTCTATTGCATAAACAATAATTGTAATAATTTCAAATCAACAAGCTCATATTTTAGACATTATCATCGTTTATAGGCTGCTAACCACAAAATATTTGCTGCTTGTGATGAAAATTGGTAAAACTTAATAATGTGTGGGGTTTATTTTTATCCTTTTTGTTCACGGCATAATTATTGCTTTTATCGAATGGATCTCAATCTACAGTGTTCATTTGTTAAGAAATAACCAAATGCATGTTAATGCAACTAGTGTAGATCCTGTCCAAAAATAGGTTTGCCAGTTGATCTGGATTTGCACTAGTAATCCATGCAGTAAAAACAAAATCACATGAAGTAAATGGTTTAAAATTTGGTTAAAAATGTGGCCTATAATCGGTGAATGATGGTAAAATATTGAATCAATTCAGGATACTGTGGTCTGACATAGATTTTTTCCTGTGCTTGTCTGAATTTAGTTCTGGTTGTACTTTTCTGAGCTAAAGTTTTCAGAAATATTAAAATACATGCCATAACTATGAGCAGGCTTGAACCGTTGCTGGCCCGAATACAAGAGGATCGCACCGTCGTGCTATGTCCAGAAATTGACAACATAGATAAAAATACGTTAGACTATGGCGGAACCGGGTCCTATTCTGTCGGAGGCTTCTGGTGGAGTCTGCATTTTGCCTGGCGGGGAATTCCCCAACATGAGTCGGAGCGACGTAAATCCCCGATTGATCCTATTAGGTATATCCGTCAGCAATAACTGCATTTTCCCCGTCTTTTCTAGGTGGGAAGTGGGAATGTGATCAGCATTATGAATCTGTGTGTGTGATATATCAGATATCAATGTGTTACGAATCACAAAACATTTTAAAATTCCAGTAATTAATTTATTGATGTTTAGAAATGCTCACCAGAAATTATATGACATGGTTTTCAGATGTTTTGAAATAAAGAATAGAAAATCTGTATCCTCCTGTCTGACTGTCTGTCAGTATGTCCGTCTGTATGTCTGTCTCTCTGTCTGTATGTCCGTCTCTCTGTCCATCTCTGACTAAGTGTGCTTCTCTGAACGGTTTAAAAACTGAAATGAAAGCAGGCTTATTTAAAGATGCTGTGAAGAAATAGCGATTTTGTGATAGGGGAGGTAATTGGGGTAGTTACTGAAGGGAGATAATTCAAATTGATGGTCGAGAGTTACTTCAGGGATGTGATTCATTAGAAACATATTAAAATAGATACATTGGCTGCAGCCATGTGCTTAATTCCTTTTCATTTCTATGAACAAATGTCATAAATAAAATTTGCTTTGTCTTTTAAAAGATTCGGATTTGTCTTGAGCGGTACTGTTACGTTTTTTTCTGCTCTGTAAAAAGATGCTAATATTTCATGGACAATGATAACGCATCAAATAATTATAAGACATTGTGGCATTAATTAATTCTTGATTTCCTTAATTCTGACTATGTATTCAAATTGAAAAAAAAATCTTACTTTAAAAAATATAATCAAATAGTTATCTCCCTTGTTAATTCTTGAATTTTAACATCTCTAGGTAGTGAGTCAACTATTTTAAGTGCAAATGCAAGAAAGTTTTGCTTAAATTTGTTTCTCCACAATATCATGTTAGTCTCTAACTTTCAAAGATAATGCTGGCTCTGTAAGTAATAAGGCTGAACATTTAATTTGGACAAATGGTAGATTGATTAAGTGGATTATTACAAACTTCAATATTGATAATTATTTAATAAAGTGCTGAAAAAAAACCACCTAAAATCTTCACGTTACAGAAACGCCCTTGCTTTTACCTGGGAGACTTGCATCTAAAGCAGGAATGTTTATATGCAGTAAAGCTGCCTACAGTGCTAGCCAAGTTAGGAAACAATTTATCTTCAAATTTAATGAACATGTAGTGGGGGTGGATTTAGACTCAATGCAATGAAAATAGTGGTATCTACAGTACACTTAAAAATGAAGGAGCTAAAATATATTGTTGATAATTATTAACCCTTTACTCCATAGGTACACATCTATTGTTTGGTTAAACAGTGTACATCCAGTGCCCAAGGTTATAAAACTGAGCATGGAAACCAGTCTCAAACCAGTCGCCATTTCAGCCAATCAGATGCTTGAGATTTGAGACTGGTTTCCATGCTCAGTTTTATAACCTTCAGCCCCGTACTGTCTGATCAGGATCTCCATGTATATTGTTCACTTTTAAATTCATTAATGATTATGTTATTTCATTAATGATTATGTTACGATCACTGTGCAGATCCAGATTAGATGGCACATCTGTACTTGGAATCATGCATTTTAACCCTTTCCCCCATATACGCCTTTATGCATGGGTAAACAGTGTAGATCCAGATCAGCCAGCACATTCGTGCCAGCTGGTCAGGATCTGCACTGTTTGCATTTTGATTTATTAGGTTATTTCTGACCAAAAAGTTTAGATCCTGATAGGTGGTACAGATGTGCTGGCTGATCTTGATTTACACTGATTGCAAGTGCGTGAAAAGGCGTATATATATAGAGAGAGTAAAGAGTTAATTAATGTGTCCCATGTGTGACTGGGTGACCATCTGTGCACATTCTGTGCTGTCTGATCAGGATCTACACTGTTTGCTTTTAGATTCACTAGGTTACATCTGATCAAGAAGGGAACAGCATAAATCCAGATCAGACACTGGTCACCAATTAAATAAAAGTGTCTGTATGAAATAAAGGGTAGACTGTTGATGTCACACAAATTTGAAGTATGTGAAGTACATGTATTGAATTTCATGTTGGCAAAGATAACAGTTAAGCAAGTTTTCTTGAATGAAATACAGTTGAACCTACCTTAGCAGCCACCTGCATTAAGCAACAACCTGTCTTAAACAGCCAGTTTGAATATGTCTTAAACTGACATTTTGTTCTAATTTTTACCTGTCTTCAACAGCCACCAGTGTTGAGCAGCCACTTTTTGTTACTCCCTTTGGTGGCTGCTTAACTAATTGTAATTGTGTAAAATGAATTAAAAAACATATCATTTTATTTACTTGGAGTTATGAATATACATGTATTTATTTATAACAGCTATCTTGAATGAAATAGTAACTCATTTTTGTGTAGAATGAATAAATAAAAAATGACATTTTATTTACTGGGGGTATATTTAACCCTTTACTCCATATAATAATATGCATTTTACGCCTGTGTAACCAGTGTAGATCCAGATCAGCTGACAACTTTGTGCCGTCTGATCAGAATCTGCATCTTCTTTTTGATCAGAAATAAACTATTAAATCAAAAGGCAAACAGTGTAGATCCTGATCAGAAGGCACTGATATGCTCTAAAGCCATTAAGGTGTATTTATGGAGGAATTTTAGGGTTGTATATACCAGCTAATTTTATCAGATGTATAAAGACAATGGACAGACAAGATAACATCAGTTTGGTCCTTAAGGCTAAGTAGAGTTACCTAACCACATTCCTAGGAGCTTTAATTTACAGATGTTTATTCTGTTGTGTTTTGATACACCTTATATAGCAATTCATTTTCCTTATCTTTTTAAGTGAAGTGTATGGCTTAAAAATGTTCAAGTTTGAACACAAGAAGTTTTAATACTGCTGTACAATGTCGTGTATTTAATTTGGTATTTTTGTCATATATGAGTTTGACTCTTTAGCTTTACTCCATATATATGTGTTTTATTGCATGTGAGAACAGTGTAGATCCAGATCAGCTGGCATGTTAATGTGGTCTAATGTGAATTTTTCACTGTTCCCTTATTGGTCAGAAATAACCTGATGAATCTAAAGACAAACGGTGTGGACCCTGATCAGATGGCATGAATGTGCTTGCTGATCAGGATCTACACTTTTTTTCTCAAGCCATAAAGGTGTGTATATAATATACTTTATTTACTTTTGATAAAAAGCATAATGAACTAAGAATGGACTGGCCCAGATAGTTTATTGATTGTCCTTGGGTAGATTTAATACTTTACCCTGTTGGAATATAGCTGTTATCCATAGGCAAACAGTGCGGATCCAGATAAGCTGGTTGTCAAAACTGTAATTGTTCTCAAGTGTTTGAGTGTCAAAACTGTAATTATTGAAGTGCTTGAGGGTCAAAACTGTAATTATAACCCCACAAACGAAGTTTGAGGGGGTATATAGGAGTGAGCTTGTCGGTCGGTCGGTCGGTCGGTCGGTCTGACGGTCTGTCGGTCGGTCGGATTCTTCGTTTCCAGATGATAACTCATGAAAGGCTTGACAGAATTAAATAATTTTTGGTACACAGGTATATCGTCATAAGATACAGGTCAAGTTCGATTTTGGGGCTGGTGGGATCAGTGTCAAGGTCACTGTTACTAAAAATAGAAAAATGGTTTCCGGATGATAACTCATGAAACACTTCACAGATTTAATCCTTGTTTGGTAAATAGATGTAACATCACAAGATACAGGTCAAGTTCGACTTTGGGGCTGGTGGGGTCAATGTCAAGGTCAGTATTACTAAAAATAGAAAAAGGGTTTCCAGATAATAACTCATGAAAAACTTCACAGATTAAATCCTTTTTTGGTACATATATGTAATATCAGAAGATACAGGTCGAGTTCGACTTTGGGGCCTGAGGGGTCAGTGTCAAGGTCACTGTAACTTAAAAAAGAAAAATTGTTTCTGGACTATAACTCATGAAATACTTCATAGATTTAATTATTTTTTGGGACACAGATGTAACATAACAAGATAAAGATTAGGTTTGACTTTGGGGCCTGTGGGTTCAAGGTCAAGGTCACTGTTATTTAAACTTCAAAACTTCGTTTCCACTCAGTAACTATAGCTTGGAATGAGATTCTTAAATGAAATTTGGTGTATTGATGGTTTTTGTGAAGATGACTTTTGGGATTCAAGGCCTGTGGGGTCACTGTTACTAAAAATAGAAAATAAACTGTATGCTCAATAACTTTGGTTCAGAATGAGATATTGTGATGAAAATTGCTATATAGGTAGTGTCTGTGAAGACGAAACTTGGTATTGAAATTGGGCCTGATGGGGTCAAGGTCACTGTTACTAAAAATAGAAAAAATGGTTTCTGGATGATTTCTCATAAACAATGTTTGGCACACAGTTCTTAGATAAAAGTTAGATAAAGGCCACTGTTACTAACATATTTAAACCATTTCTGCTCAATAAATTTAGAAGGAATGAGATATTGTGATGAAACTTGCTGAATATGTGGCTACTGTGAAGACGACACTTTGGATTGAAAGTGGGGCACATTATGCCATTGATTCGAAGCATTCCCAGTTCAATTATCAAGCATACATGTGGGGGTATTTAATCACTTTCAGTGATAATTCTAGTTATTGAAGTGCTTGAGGGTCAAAACTGTAATTGTTCTAGTGCTTGAGGGTTGAGGGTCAAAACTGTAATTGTTGTAGTGCTTGAGGATCAAAACTGTAATTGTTCTAGTGCTTGAGGGTTGAGGGTCAAAACTGTAATTGTTCTAGTGCTTGAGGTTTGAGGGTCAAAACTGTAACTGTGCTAGTGCTTGAGGGTTGAGGGTCAAAACTGTAATTGTTCTAGTGCTTGAGGGTTGAGGGTCAAAACTGTAATTGTTCTAGTGCTTGAGGTTTGAGGGTCAAAACTGTAATTGTGCTAGTGCTTGAGGGTTGAGGGTCAAAACTGTAATTGTTCTAGTGCTTGAGGGTTGAGGGTCAAAACTGTAATTGTTCTAGTGCTTGAGGTTTGAGGGTCAAAACTGTAATTGTTCTAGTGCTTGAGGTTTGAGGGTCAAAACTGTAATTGTGCTAGTGCTTGAGGGTTGAGGGTCAAAACTGTAATTGTTCTAGTGCTTGAGGTTTGAGGGTCAAAACTGTAATTGTTCTAGTGCTTGAGGGTTGAGGGTCAAAACTGTAATTGTTGTAGTGCTTGAGGGTCAAAACTGTAATTGTTGTAGTGCTTGAGGGTTAAGGGTCAAAACATGTAATTATTCAAGTAGAGTGAGAACTGTGATTGTTCAAGTGCTTGTTTGTAAAACTGTAGTTGTTATAGTGTGTGTCAAAACTTAATTTGTTGAAGAGGTCAAGAGTCAAAACTTTACTTGTTGCATTGCTGGAGGGTCAAAAATGCATTGCTTGGAGGTAAAAAAATGTAATGGTTCAAGCTCTTAAGTGTCAAAACTAATTGTTAAGTGCCTTAGTGTAAAAACTTCAATTGTGTAAGTGCTCAAGGGTTAAAACTGTAATTGTTAAAGAGCTTAAAGGTCAAAACTATTATTGTTAAAGTGCTTAAGGTTCAAAACTGCAATTGTTTAAGTGCTTAAGGGTCAAACTGTAATTGTTTAAGTAGTGGATTGTCAAAGGGTAATTGTTCAAACGCTTTAGGGCCATAACTGTAATTGTTAAAGTGCTTAAGGGTCAAAACTGTAATTGTATAGGTGCTTAAGAGTCAAAACTGAAATCATTTAAGTGTTGGAGGGTCAAAAGTGTAATTGTGCAAGTGCTTGAGGGCCAGAACTGTAATTGTTTAAGTGCTGGAGGGCCAAAACTGTAATTGTTTAAGTGCTTAAGGGTCAAAACTGTAATTGTATGGGTGCTTAAGGGTCAAAACTGAAATTGTATAAGTGCTTTAGGGTCAAAACTGTAATTGTATAAGTTCTTGAGGGCCAAAAACTGTAATTGTTTAAGTGCTTAAGGGTCAAAACTGTAATTGTTTAAGTGTATTAGAGTCAAAACTATAATTGTTGAAGTGCTTAAGGGTCAAAACTAAAAAATTGTTAAAGTGCTTGAACAGGGGTTCAATTTGACCCTTTAAACAGGGATTTGACCCTTGAAATTGCAAGAAATGCTCCTTTTAACACTCAAGAATTTCAACCCAAGGGTCAAATTTTTCTTACTAAAATATATACAGAAACATTGGCTAGACCCTCAGAAAATGGCATGGTTGTAAAGTGAAACCATTGTTAAAGCACAGTGTTTGTCACATTTGCAACTTGTGTAGACCTATACAACTTGTAAATAAAACCTGTGTAAAAAATATAATGATACCACAAAAGGTTTGCATCATGGAACACAATCTATGCTAGACCACAGCGATCAATTCTTACTCATCAAAACATATCTTTGGTCTTGGGGTTTGAAAGTAGACAGCTGTTTACAATTTGGTTTATGGATTTTTGTTTGCTTCAAGGATTGAGCCTATTTTAGCAAGAATTCAGGAAGACCGGCGTAATGTCATTTGCCCAATAGTCGATGCAATATCTGACGAAACATTAGAATATTCGGGTAATGGAGGCTACCAGCCGGGCGGATTCTCGTGGAGTTTGCATTTTACCTGGGAAGATATCCCGGAGTCGTCAAAAACTTCGAGAAAAGAAACTGATCCCATAAGGTACCGAGAGGGAGCATGTTTTAAATTATCCTAGCATCCAAGTTATTAATTTTATGAATTCATTATGCCCGCTCAATGAAAGGTTTCAGTTTAACAAAAAATTAAGGGGTGAACCCCATTAAAAACCTCAAACAGTTGATAATTCATTCTGTTATTTCTAAACAAGAACTGAACTGTAGATCCAGATCATATGGCACAGAATGTTGCAGTAGATCTGGAGCTACACTGGCGGCTGGCCAGAAATATGATAAAACCAATATCCATTGAGTAAATGGTTAATTAAATAAGAAATTCTGCCATCTAGGTTTTTGTTTTGTTTGTTTGTTTGGGGTTTTAACGCCTGGTTTCAACACCTTTCTGGTTATATCCCGGCGGTCAGTCCACCTAACCGGTGTTCCTGGGTCTCTTACCAGTACTAACCAATTTCTCCGCAAGCGACTGACTGCTTCCTCACTTGAATCAGAGGTGAGGGACAAATGACTCTCAGACGCAATGTCCGAGTTCAATTGTCACGGAGAAATTTTTCCCGCCTCGGCTGGGGATCAAACTCACGACCCCTGGATTGACAGTCCGATGCTCTATCCACTGAGCTAGCCGGGCGGGCTTCTGCCATCTAGGTATAACCGAAACTAAAACCAAAAAAGATCATTGATACATTTGTAAAACATGTCAGTCTGTGAATTTAAGTTAGAATTAAAGTTATAAATTAAATTTTTGGTAGAAAGTTGCTTTAAAATGGGGCATGCATTCTTGTTGTTTTAACTGCTTTTTAATTTTTAAATTAATAAAATATACAACTGACAAATTGTACTTTTTTTTTGGGAGGTGGGGGGGGGGAGGGGAGTTTATAATTTTTTTAAAATTAAATATGGGCATTCTTGGTATCTTATAGGGCCCCATTTCGGCCTGCACATCTGCGCGATCTGATCTAGATCTACACTGTTCACTTCTTGGTCAGAAATAACCTGATGAATCAAAAAGGAAACAGTAGAGGTTCTGATCAGACGTCACAGATAGGCCGGCTATGGATTTGCACTGTTTGCTCATGGATATCAGCCATATCTGATGGGTTAAAGGCTTAAAACTATATTTTGTCAGTCTTGATTATGCAGAAGTTTGTTCCATTTAAGTATACAATCTGTCTAGAAAATTGATACTGCAGCTGTAATAAGATCTGCACGACATAGATTTTATTTTTCTATTTGACAACACAAAAGCCGTTAATGGACATGTGCAACATATTGGTATTATCATAAAAGGAATCTAATATTTGAGTCAAGCTGGTATTCAGGCTGCCATATTTTCTGGAACTTTTGGTGAAAAATTGATATTTTCTAAAGCAGGGCTTTTACACAATAAATACCAACTGATGAAGTGGTATAATAATGTGTACAGAGATTATTTAAAATATGTAACTAACACATATAGTATATGTAATCTAACACATATCATAATAATTATGTAACTGTGCAATATGTACTTAACTGTTTGACATGTGTAATTAAGTTATGTAACTGTGTATGTGTATGTGTAACTGGTAAACATTGTGTTTATCATTTGTAAAATTTGAACTTAAGTACCCGGGGTAGCTGTATTGTTGTAACTATAAAACAGTGTAATATGTGTGCAACTGTACCCTATGTCTGTAACCCTTCAACAAAACAGGTGTGGTAACTGGTCAGGGGATTGCTGTTTAACATGTGTGTAGCAGGTTAAACATGTGTAGTTGTATATATGTAACTGGACAACATGGGTGTAACTGTGAAACATGTGTATTTGTATATGGTAACTGGACAACATGGGTGTAACTGTGAAACATGTGTAGTTGTATATATGTAACTGGACAACATGGGTGTAACTGTGAAACAAGTGTAGTTGTATATATGTAACTGCACAACATGGGTGTAACTGTGAAACATGTGTAGTTGTATATATGTAACTGGACAACATGGGTGTAACTGTGAAACATGCGTAGTTGTATATATGTAACTGCACAACATGGGTGTAACTGTGAAACATGCGTAGTTGTATATATGTAACTGGACAACATGGGTGTAACTGTGAAACATGCGTAGTTGTATATATGTAACTGGACAACATGGGTGTAACTGTGAAACATGTGTAGTTGTATATATGTAACTGGACAACATGGGTGTAACTGTGAAACATGTGTAGTTGTATATATTTAACTGCACGACATGGGTGTAACTGTGAAACATGTGTAGTTGTATATATGTAACTGCACAACATGTTTGTAATGGATAAACACATGACATAGTTGTATATATGTAACTGCACAACATGGGTGTAACTGTGAAACATGTGTAGTTGTATATATGTAACTTTTCAACATGTGTGTAACTTTGAAACATGTGTAGATTTTTATTTATCACATACCTTCCTGTGTGGGAGTGTAATAACACCCGTTATATATTTTCGATATATAACTAGTTATATATCATAGCCAAATCACTATTCATCCGCGTTTTCAGCGATCAAAACGACTTTATGAAAATGACTTACTTTTGCCATCTGACCAGTTCAGGCAAGCAAGCAGCTTCTGTAAGGAACTTAAGCATCCCTTTTATTGATAATATCCATGGAAAATATAACTTTCTGACTTCTTGATTACTCCCTAAGATAGCAATATGCTGAAAGTCTATGATGAAATTCAACAACAGCAACAAAACCATTTTCATTTCATTTAAACCAAAAACAAAATGACCCAGACGCTGACATCATTTCCAGAACATCTTCGGCGTTATCTTACAACATCCCCGAAACAAAATAAAAACCCTAGAAACACGTTTTCAATCCAAATTATGAGTTTATATCCAGCAAATTTCAATGTTGTATTATGCTGCTATGAAAGTTTACACAAATGACGTCATACAGTAGATCAATTTATTTAATTACACACAACTTCAGAAGCCTATAACTGGTAGATTCTTTTATCTAGACTCTAGCGCAGTTATTTTATTTATTTATTTTTACTTATTTTGGCAAATAGGGTAAACTGTAGGATAACGTCTTTGGACCAGCTTATGTATCACCGAATTACACACGTTTTAATTTCGCTCTACTAGGTGATGGAAAGGGACAATTCATGGATTTTGCTTTTATTTGTGTGTGATAAATAGAATACATCATTCATGTTCATTTTATACTGAAATTATTAAACTCGTCATCTAAATCGATATAAAACTCTGCAAAAGCCTCGTTTTATATCGATTGAGACGACTCGTTTAATAATTTCAGTATAAAATGATCACTCATGTTGTATCCTCTATATATTTAACTGTACATCTTAACTGTACAACATGTGTAATGGTTAAACACATGCAGTTGTATATATTGTAATGTTGCTCTACAGCAACTTACAAAGTTCTACCAATGTATTATTGAAGGCCTTAGTATGCTTTTCTTGTGCAATTGTTACTGGATGAGAGTAGCTTGCAGTTAGCCAGTACAAGGCTCAAACCTGAGACCATCGGTTTATAGGTGGGCAACATATCTCTTAAAGTTGTTGAACGTCTCATGGAATGACAAACTTGTTGTGCCCCCTCGTCAATGCGACCAATCTATGACCCAAGCAATCTAATTGGTTGAAAATTGAAATCAGTCTTCGAACTGACCAATCAGCAATAAGAGTTTGAATGACTGGTCTCCAGTTTCAGTTTCTTGATCTTTTTTTTATCACTTTAAACACAGTCCTTTGATCTTCACCTATTGTGTTTATCTTTAATTTAATATTAATTAATGGAATGGCTCCAAAAAGCAATTCCAATGCAGAAAAAATGGTTTAATAGGTAAGCTACTGTTGGAACAAAATTTATGTTAGACCACAGAAATCTATTATTTATGTCAAATTTTTAAGATTTAGTCAGGGTTAAAATGAATAAAGCATAAGAGTTTTATTTGATATTAAAAACCTGTTAACAAGTACTGTGCTTAAAGCATAACACTTTATTTCATAGGTACAGTTTTTGTCATAGGGGCATTCAGTGTAGATCTATATCAGCCTGCATGGCATCTATGCCATCTTGCCAGGATCTATACTGTTTGCTTTTGGTCAGCAATATCATTATTATATACAAGTGAACCATGTTGTTCCTGATCAGTTGGCATAGATGTGTTGCTCTTTTGGATCTATACTGGTCACAATTGTGATAAAACTTGTATCTATATATGGAATAATGATTAACTAATTTTTATGAAATTTGGTTTGATGATTATTTTTCTGCTTGCTTGATCAGGATTGAGCCTATTTTAGCACGAATTAAAGAAGATCGGAGAACATTTGTTTGCCCAATCATAGATGTAATATCAGATGAAACATTAGCATTTTCGAGTAACGGAGATTATCAGCCTGGTGGCTTTTCGTGGTTTTTACATTTTACATGGAAAGACATACCAGAATCGGCCCAAGTCTCCCGGAGCGAAATAGATCCTTTACGGTATTATAAGCAGTTGCAAACGCAAAGAAAGATAGGGCGAAAATTGCTAATTTAAATAGTGCGGGTGTTTGTTTGGCTTTTTGTGGTGTTTGTTTAAGGAATGATTCTTATTTTGGTGCGGTTCATGCAGATTGGACGTGCACGCGAGAGCTGGCAAATCCATAAAGCGCGCTAGCGCTTTATGGTAAATTTGCCAGCTCTCGCGTGCACGTCCAATCTGCATGAACCGCACCAAAATAAGAATCATTACTTATATTTACATTTTATTCATTTTTTTCTTTAAATAAACTTAAGTCAAACGCTTTCAAAAATTAGTATTAAGTGAAAAGGGGGAGTAATATGTGGGAGTTTTCAATAGTAACAGCCATGACGTTACTGACGTAATTACGGGTCATGCGGTTCATGCAAAATGAACCGATTTTTTTAAAGGAAGAAATCAATAGGAATGTAAATATTCTGGTTTAGTTGCTTTAGAAGAATGCTTTTGTTGGCTAGAAAAATTCGATTTTTTGTTTAATTTAAAAATTATTAGTATACAGAAAAAGCATAGCTTTTGACTATCTCCAAAGAGGTGTTCAATACTATTTGAAGTTATAACAGTTTAGACTGTTCCAAATATGAAACTGTTATATCTTAACCCTTTCCTCCATAGCTACACCTTAATTGCAAGGGCAAACAGTTTAGATTCAGATAAGCTAGCATATCTATGCTGTCTGATCAGGATCTGCACTGTTTGCTATTTGACTTAATAGGTTATTTCTGACCAAAAAGCGACCTGTACAGATCCTGATCAGACAGCATGGATATATCAAGGAAAGGGTTAAATGATTTTTTGCCTTTATTTTCACTGACAGTGTCTGTCCTTATTAATACATATGACTTTTTAATTTCAACTGTTTATCCGATGTTAGATGTTGTCAAATTTTAAAAAAGCTGTAGTTAAAATGGAACAATTAGCTGTAAATTTAAGTTTGCTTGCTTATGAATTTTGGTACTGCTTTATTCTGACCAGTTCTGCAGTGGTAAGACCAACAAGAAGTGTCATATTATGTTATTATTGATATATTTTGACATCTGCTCTACTGTCAATACCATTATCTGGCCCACTGGTAACCTTATCTTGATAACCAGAGACAAAATCAACACATGTTTGGATAGTATGTATTATGTCAATAAGGGAGAGCTTTTAATTAAAGCAATTTTTTAATCTTTTGACTCTTATCTTAAATCTCTGGACAGTGTAGCTGTAAATGTTGTAAACTTATCTTAAACCTCTGGACACACTAGCAGTAAGGTATTACTCCTTTCATCACGGCACTGTCATTGATAAGCAAGAAAAATCAAAATCTCTCTAACGGCAAAATGCAGTTCAATAAATCTTGGTGCAAATCAATTTTCTTATTGTATCTTTATTTTACATATGTTTAGAAAAATTAGAACAGTAAAGAAAAATAGCTAGACCTAAAAATTTTCACAAACTATGTTTACATCCAAACACAAAAACCAAGTATTACAAAACATCAATGTAAATGTCCACATGAGCAATATGTCACTGACAACAATTTGTAAGGTCCTTTTGTCTTAAAATTGTATACAATAAGAGATATTTGTAAAAGTGTGCTTCACTGAGCTTGAATTTCCTGGTCATGTAAATAGATGACAAAAAATAAAAATGTAATGATTTCTCTCTTCATAATTGAAAGATTTTAACCCTATCCTCCATATATAAGCTTTTCAATGCTTGTGTGACCAGTGTAGATCCAGAGCAGCTGGCACATCCATGCCATCAGATCAGTATCTGCACTGTTCACATTTTGGTCAGAAATAATCAAACGGTATGGATGTGCCAGCTAATCTGGATCCATTATGTTCTCCTATGGAATAACAACTATATCCCATAGAGTAAAGTATTAGACATCACCTGTTGTTGTCAATGTCACTTGTAAAATGACTCATTTCCCTATGTGTTATCATAAAGCTACCACATTTAAGTAAACATTTATTTAAATGTTGTAAACTTAATAAATTCAAATCCTTTTAAATAGTTGATAAAACTTTTAACTAACTAATATTTATGAAAACACAGAACCAGAAATTTTAATAAACTTTCTACCACTGCGACAAAGAAATTTTATATTGACTGAAAATGAAAACTAACATTTAATTAAATTCTTTTGCTTCAAATAGATTGTAGGGCAAGCTTTGTTAGTCTATGAATGTTCATACCATTGAATCCTTATATGTATATATTATGGTAGCATTTTGGTCAAATATAACCTAATGAATCTAGAAGTGAACAGTATGTAAATCCTGATCAGATTGTATGGATATGCCAGTTGATCTGGATCTACACTGTTCACCCAAGCCATGAAGGCATCTATATGGCATAAAGGCTTAAATTGAAACCCAATCAGATTACACAGCTTAACACAAATGTTAATAACTCTATGCTTAGCATTTGATGAATTTTGGGGTGTTTCTCTGATATTCATTGATTGAAAAATAAACAATGTAGATTCTTGTAAGCGGATTAATCTTACTTCAAAGACTTCAAAAATAATCTATGGTTGTCATTAATTATAATTTCTGTATCACAGTATCAAGCCAAAATGTCAATGATTAAACCATGTACATGTTTAATGTATCATGTAAGAAATAACCAGAACTGATGTGGGTGGATTAAAGCTCCTGCTTTTTAACTGATTTAGGTTCACAGTCTTACTAGTTTCATGCTTATGATTTGATATAGAATCTAGCTAATAGAAAAGTGAGTCAATACCAGTCCTATTTGATAAAACTTTGATGTTTCTTTCTCTACATTTTCAAGTTATTTTTCTGCATTTTTGTACATATTATTCAATTGAAAATTGTTAATTCCTTTACCTGTGTAAGTTTGGTATTGCTTATTTGGAAATTTATTATTAAAGTAAATTGTCATGTTGTGACCATGATACATAAAAAGTAAATTATATCACAATTTGAAGATGATAAAGGAGCTTTGTATTTAATTATGGCATGATATGATGCAAGTTAAAAAAGTCCTTAAATGTATTATTGTTTACAGGTGAGAAGTGTGGGGTAATTTTAGAGACTGCTTAGAATTTGTTTTTTGTTGTTGTTTTTGTTTTAATTTCTGCTAGTTTGTGAAACACTTGGTTAGTAAATAATAATGATTTGGGTCTTTATAAATAATAATTTGGGTCAAATACATAAAAGTGCTATTCTGCTAGAAACATTTCCAAACATTTGGACTTTGTACTTCTATATATAGACTTGCTTATCAGTACAATGCTTTGAAGTATTTAATTACTACATTCATTAAGATGATACATTATTATGCAAAGGAGACAATCATTAACATAGATTAATAAGGGAGATAACTTACAGAGGTAATGAGATATTACTTTGAAATGGAGGGAATCATTATCAGCAGTTGTCTCAATAAGAGGCAGGGGTGCGAATTTCCCTCAGGAAATGTTGATTACAATTATGATCAAGCTATTTTAATGAAAAAACAGCCATTTTTTTTGTTTTGAACCCAGAACCACTCTTCTATTTTCATGTAACCTCTTCTACTTTGACAGATAAAGAGATAAATGTATTAGTAGCTTAAGACAGAAGTGATATAAGGGAGATAACTGTATTGAATCTTTTAATGTTAGAAAATTCACATTTAATCATTTTCCTAATAGTAGATCGTTTAAAATCAGTTCATTAAAAAAAATTGTTACCCAAGATAATTAGATTTTTTGTGAGCTCTGACTTTTAAGAAGTTCCAAAACATCATTTGAAACCCATAAAAGCTTAACTAGCTAACATTGTTAACATACACAAATGGTGAGCAATTAGAATTAAGTTGGTGATTGTAGTGTAACAATTGTTAAAATAAGCTCTACCTTTTACTCCATATGTATGACTTCTATCGCATGGGGGGACAATGTAGATCCAGATCAGCCGGTACATCAAGATCTACACTTTTTGCTTTTAGATTCATTTGGTTATTTCTGACCAAGAAGCAAAATGTTTAGATCCAGATCAGGTCAGCACGGATGTGCCGGTTGATCTGTTTCTACATTGTTTCGAAGAGTCATATCTATGGAGTCAATGCTTAAAAAAGCAAAAAAAAGTGTTATTTATTGTTCTTGTAACCATACATTAATTATCTTCTCTTAAGATCACCAACGATGGCTGGAGGGTTGTTTGCAGCTGACAGGAAGTATTTCTTTGAAGTGGGAGCCTATGATGACGGCATGGATGTGTGGGGTGGTGAAAATCTTGAGATCTCATTTAGAGTAAGTACTGAGCCCAAAATCATAAAACAAAAACAGGAGACTAGTCTCAAATCTCAGCTTTGGTTGCCATTTCAGCCAATCATATGCTTAAGATTTGATACTGGTCTCCAATCTCAGTTTTATAATCTTGGCCCAGTCCAGCCTGTGCTAAAGACCACCTGTAAACAAAGACCACCTTTTTAATAAAGACCACATTTATGATTTGTTCTACTTAGTCTAGCTGATTTAAAGAAATATTCACCTGCAAACAAAAGACCATGTGCTTTCAAAAACCAAATTTTTTTTTTTTTCTTAAGTTGCCTTTGAAGACAGGTTTTACTGTTATCTGACCAATCGCCAGTCAGAAAGTAATCCTTACTGAAAAGCACATTTTCTAAAAAGTACTAATGAATCCATAAGCAAACAGTTTATATCCTGATCAGATTGCAAAGAGGTGATTGCTGATCTGGATCTAAACTGTTTGCAAACGTCCGTAAAAGCCTTATTATCCCCCCGCCAAAGGCGTGGGGGATATTAGAAATGCCCTTCGTCTGTCCGTCCGTGCGTCCGTCCGAAACAAATTTGTCCGGAGCATAAGTTATTCCCCTTTATCATATTTACTTGATAAATTTTGTCCGGAGCATAAGTCCAAAACTACCGGAGGGATTTTATTCAAACTTCATACACTGACAGAGCACAATAGTAGGTAGTGCAGTGTGCAAGAACAATAACTCTACCTTTCCTATTTTTAGAGTTATTCCCCTTTATCATATTTACTTGATAAATTTTGTCCGGCGCATAAGTCCAAAACTACTTGAGGGATTTTATTCAAACTTCATACACTGACAGAGCACATAGGTAAGTAGTGCAGTGTGCAAGAACAATAACTCTACCTTGCCTATTTTTAGAGTTATTCCCCGTTATCAGAATTACTTGATAAATTTTGTCCGGAGCATAACTCCAAAACTACTTGAGGGATTTTATTCAAACTTCATACACTGACAGAGCACATTGATAGGTAGTGCAGTGTGCAAGTGCAATAACTCTACCTTGCCTTTTTAGAGTTATTCCTCTTTATCAGATTTACTTGATAAATTTTGTCTGGAGTATAACTCCAAAACTACTTGAGGGATTTTATTCAAACTTCATACACTGACAGAGCATATTGGTAGGTAGTGCAGTGTGCAAGAACAATAACTCTAACTTGCCGATTTTTAGAGTTATTCCACTTTATCAGAATTACTTGATTAATTTTGTCCGGAGCATAACTCAAAAACTACTTGAGGAATTTTATTCAAATTTCATATACTGACAGAGCACATTGGTAGGTAGTGCAGTGTGCAAGCCCAATAACTCTACCTAAGTTGCCTATTTTTTAGGGTTATTCCGCTTTATCAGATTTACTTGATAAATTTTGTCCGTAGCTTAACTCCAAAACTTAAAAGGATTTCCTCTCCAGGTAAATTATACGAAAGTACAACCTTCAGGTAACTTTTTTCCGACGGGGGGATTAACCATGTGTAACATGGCTCTTGTCCATGGAAAAAAGGTTTTATAATAAGACCACAATTCTAAAGTCCCATTTTATAGTTTTTGCACTATTTCCTACCCCGAAATTGAGACCACCCACTATACACCAACTATAAAAAAAAATTTGCCAAGTCCCAAAGGTTCTTGTAGTGGGGTTTCACTATCGTCTTACAAATACATAACTGTTCCAGTTATTCATATCTTATCCAATCAAACAGTCTCTCCCTTCATGCTGCTACATGATAAATAGACTCTAGATCTAACCTCTAGATGTTCATCAAAGATTACAAAATATTTAAAAAAAATATAAAAAAATAAACATATAAATAAACAAACAAACAAATAAACTGTTAATTCTTCTCTTTTTCAGGTGTGGATGTGTGGAGGAAAGTTAGAATTTATACCATGCTCAAGGGTCGGCCATATTTTTCGTTCTAGTCATCCATATACATTCCCAGGTAATTTACTAGACATTACATTCCCAGGTAATTTACTAGACATTACATTCCCAGGTAATTTACTAGACATTACATTCCCAGGTAATTTACTAGACATTACATTCCCAGGTAATTTACTAGACATTACATTCCCAGGTAATTTACTAGACATTTCATTCCCAGGTAATTTACTAGACATTACATTCCCAGGTAATTTACTAGACATTACATTCCCAGGTAATTTACTAGACATTACATTCCCAGGTAATTTACTAGACATTACATTCCCAGGTAATTTACTAGACATTACATTCCCAGGTAATTTACTAGACATTTCATTCCAGGTAATTTACTAGACATTACATTCCCAGGTAATTTACTAGACATTACATTCCCAGGTAATTTACTAGACATTACATTCCCAGGTAATTTACTAGACATTACATTCCCAGGTAATTTACTAGACATTACATTCCCAGGTAATTTACTAGACATTACATTCCCAGGTAATTTACTAGACATTACATTCCCAGGTAATTTACTAGACATTACATTCCCAGGTAATTTACTAGACATTTCATTCCCAGGTAATTTACTAGACATTACATTCCCAGGTAATTTACTAGACATTACATTCCCAGGTAATTTACTAGACATTACATTCCAAGGTAATTTACTAGACATTACATTCCCAGGTAATTTACTAGACATTACATTCCCAGGTAATTTACTAGACATTACATTCCCAGGTAATTTACTAGACATTACATTCCCAGGTAATTTACTAGACATTACATTCCCAGGTAATTTACTAGACATTACATTCCCAGGTAATTTACTAGACAGTATTCTTGGTCCCTGCCTAAACTCTTTACTCCATATATATGGGTTTAATGGCATGTGCACTGTGTAGATCCAGATCAGCTGGCACATCTATGATGTCTGATCTGGACCTACATTGGTCATTTCTTGGTCAGAATTAACCTAAGGAATCTTAATGTTAAGTGTAAATCCTGATCAGGAGGCAAGGATGTGCCAGCTGATGTGTTCACCCATGGCATAAAAGTCATGTTCAGCGAAGTTAGGGGTTAAATTAGGCCATTCAGAATTAAAAAGTCATAGTTGTTAGATAATATGTAATTATATTTACATTCCTATTGATTACTTCGTTAAAAAAAATTCGGTTCATTTTGCATGAACCGCATGACCCGTAATGACGTCAGTAACGTCATGGCTGTTACTATTGAAAACTCCCACGTTTTACTCACCCTTTTCACTTAATACTAATTTTTGAAAGCGTTCGACTTAAGTTTATTTAAAGAAAAAAATGAATAAAATGTAAATATAAGTAATGATTCTTATTTTGGTGCGGTTCATGCAGATTGGACGTGCACGCGAGAGCTGGCAAATTTACCATAAAGCGCTGGCGCGCTTTATGGATTTGCCAGCTCTCGCGTGCACGTCCAATCTGCATGAACCGCACCAAAATAAGAATCATTCCTTAATTGTTTTCACCTCTTTTTAAAATGATATTGCCTATACTAGGGATTGAGCACGTACTGTACTGCGCCAGCACCTATTTAAGAGATAAAATTATTTACTGGTTCATGTACTCTTATTGTTAAATTTCACATTAAGTCAGCCTTGCATTTGGAATTAAGAGTATTGTTTTCCAGTTGTTGTTTTTTTTTATATTACTGAAACATGTAATTGTTTTAGTTTTGTAACAAGAAATTGTTTTGAAAAAAATGATTTTATTATATCCCTTTCAGGCAATAAAGATACCCATGGTATAAACTCTATGCGTCTAGCAGAAGTTTGGATGGATGAATATAAAAGATTGTTTTATACACACAGGAGAGATTTACTTGTAAGTTTTTGTATAGCTTTTAACAAGTATTTAACAATGTTTAGATAATTATTGGTGGATATTTTCAAACTGGTCTATATTTTCCAACAAGTGTTTCCCACAGATCAGTTAAATGGTACCGGTAAGTTGGTTTTTAAATCAATAAAAAAGATATTTTCAAAATTTGAGAGGTTGATGTGTATGTAACACATTGAAGAGATGAAAAAAAAAGAACTTTGATGACCACGGAACACAACAAAAATATTGCATGCTTGGTTTGATTGAGCTTGTTTATTATCAGTAATTGAAATGCATATTACTCTCTATGCCGCCGAGCCGGGGGTGAACTAAACTCAGATTTTACAAGAATAAGTATTATGCTGAACTGCTTTCAAAGGGAGAAATTTGTTGAAGAAACTTACAGGAAATTTGGTGAGTAATTTTAAAAATACATTTAATACAGGCTAGATTACCTAAAAAGTCCATTAGAAATTTCAAACAAATGTTTAACACAAATAAACAGACTACTATTACTATTAAGTTGGTGTGTAATTTAAAAAAAATGTTTGCATATGTATCGGAGAAGTTTACCGATAATTTTGATTAACCCTTTTAACCATGGGAACGTCTTTCATCACATAGGTGGGAAGTGTAGATTCAGATTTACTGGCACATCTGTGTTGTCAGATCTGGATCTACACTGTTCACTTATTGGTAAAAATTAACCTAATGAATAAAAGATTTAGTAGTAAAGATTAGGAACAAATACAGAATTATGTTGTTCGTCCATGCAATAAAAGTCCCGGAAGTGGTCTTTGAGGACAGGTGGTCTTGATTCACAGGTTGATTTGTTCTTTAATCAGTTGGTGGGACAAATAAGATGTTGTCCTTCAAAGGTGGTCTTTAATATGAGAATAATTGGACAATATACTTATGGAGTTTTTTGGTTAATTTCAGGACAAAGATCCAGGGGATCTAACAGAAAGAAAACAGTTACGAGAACGATTAAAATGTCACAGCTTTAAATGGTATCTTGATAATGTTTACCCTGAAAAGTTCATTCCAGATGAAAATGTCCATGCATGGGGAATGGTATGTACGGCTTTTACCAAATTCTTCTCATTTTGTGGAATGGATTTGACTTAATTTGTCTTTAGTCAGTTTATTTAAGTGTTTGGTGTGCTATTCAGAAATTCATTGACTGACAGTGAATTGGAGTAAAGATACTGAATACTGGATTAGGCTAAAATGACTGAATAGTGAATTGCAGTAAAAAGACTGAATACTGAATTCGGGTAAAATGACTGAATACCGACTTAAGGTAAAATAACTTAATAGTCACTTAAAGTGAAAAGACTGAATAGTGACTTTTGGATTAAAAAAACTGACTGGATATTGAAATGAGGTAAAAATACTGACTAGAGAATGGGGGTAAAATGACTGAAAAGTGAATGGGGTTAAATGTCTGAAAAGTGAATTGCAGTAAAAAGGCTAAATAGTGTATTGCAGTAAAAAGACTGGATAGTGATTTGGGGTAAAAAGAATTGACTGAATACTGACTTTCGTTAAAAACGACTGAAGAGTGAATAGGCATTTTAAGAATTGATTATATTTATTTAGTCATTTAATATTATAATTTATTAGGAATATATTTCTGTTGTAAGGCAGATCTACAAATTCAGATTTTTAATAAAGATGAGATGTGCTGCTCATTTTAATTTTTTTCAAGAATCATAAAGTTATAATCCCCACAAAATATCCTGTTTCATGGGACCCAGGAAATTGAATGTCCATAAAAATGCTTAATTTTACTTTAGAAACATGTGTGTTTGTCTTTTGCAGGTTAGAAACCCAGGAAGCAACCTTTGTTTGGATACACTGGGTAAAGATGAGAAGACAGTGTTTGATATTGGTGTGTTTTCTTGTCAGGGAGGTGCCAGTGCTAGTGAGGTCAGTATATAGCAACCATTTTTGGGTAGAGTTTAGAATGGGTTTGCCACGGTATAACTACTTTTGACATTTAAAATCATTTATTTTAAGAAATTTATTGTTTACTTTAGGGTTAGACATTATGGTTAGGCTTAAGGTTTAGGATCTGAGTTAAACTTAGAGATCCCTCTGTGTTCTTATTAGAGTTTGGTTTAGAGGCCAGTTTAAAGAAAATGCCAGCTGAAATTCTAATTTTATCAATAAATTATAATATTACTCCCCATAAACTCTTGTCAGTTTTAAATTCCTTTAAATTTTAAACGAATCTGCTGTTCAGTAGATGTATGGTAAGCAAAAATGTCATGGAAAGAATTTTTTGTTGTTTTCAGGTATTTTCTTTAAGTTTAAAAGATGAGTTACGCAGGGAAGATGCATGTATGTCAACGGCAGGGAACAATGATGATAAAATAGCACTTGTACCATGTAACCATGGTGACAAGAAGCAGCAGTTTACACATGACAAGGTAAGGTTCAATTCTATAGAAAATCACACATTTAAAACCTTTACTCTACAGACAAGGATATTATTGCATGGGGGAACAGTTTAGATCCACAGACACCTGTTTAGAGGTCCTTTTCTGGCCAGTATGTCAGTAGAGCTATATAGGCTTAAAACAGAGCTCTAGTATCAAGTTTGGTCAAATCCAGCTAATAAATGAGCGATCTGTATCACAAGATGCAACTTCAATCACCCAGAACACAAAATATCCCCGTTTTCGAAAAAAAAAAAATCTTGATATATTAAATAACTAAAGATAACCAACTAAACAGATTTCGGAAAAATACATCATCCCAGTTGCACGCCAATTTCAAAGACAAAAACGTTACTTACCAAACAAATATTGTCGATGTTGGCCGATAAATAATTTATCTTTCCGATGACATCAGAAACTAAACATAAATCCGTTTATTAGCAGAGAAAATCCAAATTTATTATCAAAATTATTGAAGTTTTCACATTTCTGTCTGCGGAATCTGTTCTTTTCCGAAATTATGCAAATTATGTCATTTCCGGAAACGCCCATACTTTCAAAAAATGAGTAAATTAAAAAAAAATGAAGAAATTATTTGACAATCGTTTGAAACAAACCTTGAAAATAACAAGCAATCTCGGTAAGTGTCTGTTGTTTTGATGGTCAACAGTCTATTTACTTGATTTTTATTTACGTACACATTGTAAGTACAGGAAACATACCGACGTTTTGCGGACATTCAGAATTTTCCACCAAAATTTAACGTTTTTTTTAACCCGGCTCTAATGCGCAGCCAAGTCGCTTTTCAAATAAACCGGGCTTAATCAGAAAAGAAGAGATTCCGAGTGTAAACTTTCATAAATTTTGATAATAAATTTGGATTTTCTCCACCAATAGACGAATTTATGTATAGTTACTAGTGTCATAGGAAAGATTATTAAAGGATCTATCAACGGGAATCAACATTTGTTCGGTAAGTTACCATTTTGTCTTCGAAATTAATGTGCAAATGGGATCATGTATTTTTTCGTGATCTGTTACTTTGTTATCTTTCCATGGTTATGTTATGTATGAACTGTTACTTTTTGAAAACTGGGATATTTTGTGTTCTAAGTGATTGTAGTTGTATCTCATGCTGTAGATCCGTTTATTTCCTGAAATTGCCCACTTTTGGATCTAGAGACCTGTAAGCCTATATATAGGCCTATATAGCTCTATAGGCATATAGGGCCAGCAAAGGACCCCTAAACAAGTGTCTGTGTTTAGATCCAGATCAGCCAGCATTTTGATCAGGATCTACACTGTCTGCTTGAAGATTCATTAGGTTATTTCTGACAAATTTGCAACCAGTGCAGATCCAGATCAGACAGCTTAGATGTGCTGGCTGGTCTGGATCAACACTGTTTGCACATTTGGTAAAATGCATGTAAAGAGTAAAGGGTTGGAGAATCACACTTGTGTAAATAAATGTGCAAGACCCGTATCTGCATAAAATATATGATAACTTTAATTCTGATAACAAATGGAGATAAGTGATCACTTAACTTATATTGAGTGGTAAAAATGGAGATAAATGACCAATTATCTTTCGAAGAACCTGCATAATCATGAGGTTCTAAAGCCATGTTCACACTGTCTCTATACATACTACAGTTGTGGTCCTGTTTGGCCCTGTTGCCCAAACACTGGGGCTGTAAACCGGGACAGTGTGAACTAGGCTACATGAATCTTCATGTTTCATCTTGGTCCACCGGCTACAAATAACTGGAGCAATTTTCACAATTTTCTTGGGCAGATAAAAATCACAAATTAGAAAACCACACGAAGTACAGAACAGCATGTTTTTATGATATAATGAATTTAAACTTGCTAAATTGTATTCAGTTTCTGCTTGGTCATAATTAATGTCTTTGATAAGCTCTTAATGACAAAAAATTGTGCTAAATAAAATTTTGGTGTTGCATTATGAACAGCTAGGGTACAGTTTTCGTAACGGGTATGAAAAGTAACATTGTGTGAATTTTTCTAATTTCAGGAGAAAGGTATTATTAAACATGCAGGAAGTGGACGTTGTTTGGATGTAGCTGACGAGAAATCCGGAGGATATGTGCGTGTTAGAGACTGTTCTAATGCCGATTCTCAAAAATGGACATTCGAACACTATTTGTAGCATATGCTCAAGCTGATATTTATTATTAACATTAGATTTAAGCCTTGAAAATATTTCTGTCTGCTTTTAGCCGAGTCTTTAAACTAAATTATGGGGTTTAGGGGATGTCACAAATCTTGTTTGAATATCGTGGAGTTTAAGACAACTTACTCTCCTTTACTCCATAGATACAGGTTTCATTGCATGGGCCAACAGTGTAGATCCAGATCAGCTGGCACATATGAGCCATCTGATGAGGATCTATACTGTTTGCTTTTATATTCATTAGATTATTTCTGATCAAGAAGCGACCAGTGTAGATCCAGATCAGATTGCATGGATTAGCCAGTTGGTATGGATCGACCTTGGTCGCACTGTGATAAAACCCATATATATGGTGTCATGGGTTAAAACACTTTTATATCTTTCAAACCAAATAGTTTACCAAAGCATAACCTGTGATTGAAGTGCATATATCCAAACGAAACTACTTTTATGTATTTCCGTAGGATATCTACATGGGCGTGACTGTATTCACTACTGTTGAATCATTTGGGGCACTCCACAGGAAAAGGTGCCTTCGGTCATATCTTGTGACATTTTAGTTGTTACTATATTTAGAAAAAATTAAAACTATCGATTATTTTCACCTAACTAAAATGATTTTGTTACATGTTTTGACAGTATAATGGTATTTTTACCACGAAATGCATAAATATAAATTTGTTCAACCTTATGACGTCATTTCACAGATTGACGTCAACTGTCTGAAGGTACCTTTTCCTGTGATGCGCTCCATTTGTTAGAGCTGGATTTATAAATATATCTTACGAGTGTAAGGTTCTGATGAGAAAATCTGGTATGCAAGAAAACACAATACAACTGCTTTGATTTTCCTGAGAGCTTTAATCTTTTACTCCGTAGGTAAACATTTTTACATGTGTGCTTTCCAGTGTCGATCCAGGTCTGCCAGCTTATTTGTGCAGTCTGATCTGGATCTACACTGATCACATATCGTTCAGAAATAACCTATTGAATCTAAAGGCAAACAGTGTAGATCCTGATCAGATAGCATGTTCTGTGTGATCTGGATCTACTCTATTCGCCCAAGCAATGATGTATCTACGGAGCAAAGGGTTAATGGTACTGCCTTGATTTGATTGGAATCCATATTACTGTATCTAGACCAAAGAAAATATTAGCCGAGACCCAAGATCATATAACTAAATCAGGGGACCAGTCTCAAATCTCAAGCATCTGATTGGCGACAAGTCTTTGTCATAGTCAGTCAGATGCTTGAGCTTTGAGACTGGTTTCCTGTCTAAGTTTTATGATCTTGGTCCCTGGACTAGCTCTTCAACTTTTAACCCTTTCCTGTACAGATATATCTTTATTGCTAGGGTGAACAGTTTAGATCCAGATCAGCCAGCACATCCGTAATCGGCACATCTAAACTGTTCGCTTTTTGATTCATTAGGTTATTTCTGACCAAAATACGACCAGTGCAGATCCTGATCAGACGGCATGGATGTGCCGGCTGATCTGGATCTACACTAGTCGCACATGCGTAAAAATGCGTATATATCCAGGAAAGGGTTAAGGCAGGTGTTACATGAATTATGCACTTATATTTATATGTATTTTGTTGAGGCTCATTTCCATTATTGTTCTGTAAATAGTGAGGTTTCAAGTTGTTAATCATTTACTCCATGGGATATGACTGTTATCCCATGAACAGACAGTGTAGATCCAGATCAGCTAGCTAAAATGGCTTTAATATGAATTGTTGTTTATCCAGTTCATTTATTTAAACTGTATGATTATGTAATGAGATGTAGATTTTTCATTGTAAAAAGCCTTGTTGTTCTTCTTGCTAGCATATAAATATAAGACACATTTTTTCACAAATTATATATCACCAGTCACACACTAGTGCCTTTTTTGCTTCACTATACATGGATCTGGTCACAACAAGATTGTTTGATAATATTTTCTTATGACTTAAATGTGGATACATGTGGATACATAAAAAATATTCAACACTGCCTTGTGATGTTTTAACATATAAAAAATTAAAATATAGATGTTACATTGATCCATTGCTGTTAGTGATTGTGTAGAGCGCACGCATGTATAAGAAAAAATACCAGGTCTATTAACCCTTTCCTCCATATAAACACCTTTTATGGGCAAACAGTGTAGATCTAGATCAGCTGGCACATGATTTATTAGGTTATTTCTGACCATGAAGTGAACAGTAAAGATCCTGATCAGACTTAATGGTTGTGCCTGCTGATCTGGATCTACACTGGTCACATATGTGATAAAATGTGTATATATAGAGGAAAGGGTTAAACTCCAAGAGTTTACCTGGAAAGGAAGGTTGAAGCAGAGTGTATATGAAACACGAGATACATAGTTTGTACTAGTGGGTGAAATTTCAAGCAAAGCATATTACAAACATGACATTTTACATGTTTACATGTAGTTACTAATGTTTCCATGTATTGATGGTGAAACATGACATTATTTTACATGTACTAAAGTTTCGATCTGTTGATGGAGAAGTTCATAGTGGAGTGTATGTAAATCATGACATCATAGTTATTAGTTGCTGATAATAGATTGTCACATCATAATTGAATAAATGAAGATGTTTTTAGGCAGATCGTATACATGTATTGCGAGGGCAAAAACACTGTAACCTTTATTGAAGTAAGAAGAGTTTATTAATCTTTTGTGCGTTAAGGTGCATCATAGGTATTAAGTGTTTGAAGAAGAATGTGAAATTTGACCTCATAGTTATTTTATAGTGGTACTTGTTCGAAGCTGAACATACTTGTGAAATGTGACTTCTTAGTTATTATTCGAAAGCATGTGTGTTTATGTTTAACACATTAGCGTTGCATCATAGATTCTTGTTCATTAAGTGTAACAGACTGAAATTTGATTTTATAATAGAATAATTACTTGTTTTTTGTGGGTCATTACATATTTTATCAACCTGTGGTAAGTGGTATCATCCATTGACCAGTCCTTTGGTATCAATCATCTCTGGATAATATTGTGACATCGTAATACGCTAATGGACAAAAGTCTTGTCCGGTAGGAAAATTTAAACTTTTTGCATGCCAATTTCAAAACATTACCCTTTTAGCAGTACTGGCTTCAATTCCAAAATTCTTTTTTCATTGAATGCATATAGATGTGTTCTTTCTGTCGATACCAACATTATGCTGGTAGTAATGTGATGAAAATTGGCATTGTTCGTGTTTACGCGGTTACAAAGATATTATGAAAAACACAAACCGGACAAGACTTTTGTCCATAAGTATATTTTGCGAGGCTTAAAATTTCTAAATTTTCATGCTACAGTCAAAGCGCATATTTTATCACTATCAAAATAATATTTCTTACTAGAAAAATATAATTGTGCGCAAATTTATGCTAATGTGAATATATCATTTATTTTTGCAATTAAATGACACCACAGTAGAATGAAGATTGACATCATAAAAAAAAACCATGATTGTATGTATGACTGTTGTAACTCCTTCTTTACTTCAGCTTTGTTACTACATTCTAGTGTGCAACACTGAGTTTGATAATTGGATTTATAAATTACTTATTTTATATAGTTGTTTGTTATTACAAAACAAAATTTGGTCAACAAATAAAAATTATGGACTCTAAAACTTTGAATTTTATTATTAATGATATTTTCCATCTTGAAAAGTTGTACTAGGAGAACCTGTCAAATTACAAGGATTGACATTTCGGGCCCCTCTCCAAAGCAACTACAACAACAGTTAACCCTTTCCTTGATATATACACATTTTTACGCATGTGCGACCAGTGTAGATCTAGATCAGCCGGCACATCCGTGCTGTTTGATCAGGATCTGCACTGGTCGCATTTTGGTCAGAAATAACCTAATGAATCAAAAAAGCGAACAGTTTAGATCCCGATCAGACGGCACGGATGTGTCGACCGATCTGGATCTAAACTGTTCGCCCTAGCAATAAAGGTGTATCTATACAGGAAAGGGTTAAACAGTACCTAAGATTTCCCAGTAGTAACCAACAGAGGGCAGTGTAACTGACTACTGAGGTTAAACCTTTACTCCAGGGCCCAAGATCATAAAACTAAGTTTTGAGATCAGTCTCAAATCTCAAGCATCTGATTGGCTGAAATGGCGACTGGTCGCCATTTCAGCCAATCAGATGCTTGAGATTTGAGACTGATCTCCAGATTTAGTTTTATGATCTTGGGCACAGTAAACAAGTTTTATCAGTAGGCAACATTAAGTTTCATGTTAAAGTTTCATTCTTATTGTCACCGACGGCGTTGTTCATGAAGATGATATATTCCAAGTATTAGGTGAATGGGACAAGTACTTTCAAACTTATATGCATCTTTAAAATGGATGAAAATGGAACTTTGAAAGCCACCGAACACGACAAATATGATAATATTGCAGGCTCGGTTTAAGTTAAAGGTGGGGGATGACCGGACCACTCCGACGACGATGACGATGCCGCCAGACAATAACATCACTATGATAGGTTATCAACTTTTTTTTTCTCCTTCTAAACCGTTTGACAGATTTCTGGAAACCTTACAGGAATGATCCTTGGGTGACTATCCATGAAAGTTGTTCAAGTGGTACCTTGCATATTTAGATCACAGGAGCAAAAAAATAAATTCTCAGAGTAAGCACAATTTGCTTTACTGGACATGGCTTCGGGGCCATATCTCTCGTTCCTTCTTGTTTAGTCGCCATCTTGAGATCTGCCACAGGGTACTTAATATTTTGTACAAGGCAGCTTTTACAAGACAATGAAGGAGAAGGATTGAATTGTCCAACAGTGATTACATACTAAATGTAAAATTTCATGATGCAAATTGTCAGATTTACGAAGCATTTTGCTATAAAACGCAAAACCTTACTATTTCAACACTACTGAAATATATGATAAAAGAGATTATTTTGATTATAATACTGTAAAGTTAGATTATGATGTTCCTCATGCAATATCATACGGTATTTATAATTCACAACTTGTTCGATTTTTAGAGCCGAAACTAATGTTTAAGATTTTATTGAACGCGAACTTTGCATAACAGAAAAACTTTTTAAACATGGTTATCGGTACCACAAATTAAGAAAAACCTTCCGCAAGTTATATCACCGATAAACAGGTTTTAAATATAGGTGCAGTTTAAAATCGCCATTGCAACAAGGGTTTTTCTTAGCCAGTATTTTATGGAGATTTGATTTATAAACTAAAGAAAATAAAATGCAATGTTAATTTCTCCACATTATTCGTAAAAACACCTGTAAAGTCAAGAAGAACTTACCGACAGGATATTCTACAGCGCTCTTCATGTTAGGTGATTAACCTATCTACAGTTCTACAGTTGATCGTTATGCTTATCTCTTAAAGGGAGTTTTTGATAATCGCGATATAGTGTTTATTATCATCTCTACCACTCCAGGAATCAAAATATTCAAATGGCTTTTAAAGTCAGTACGTAGTCTATTTCTTTACAAGCGTTAATCAAAACTAGCGAAACTAAAAAAAACTTGCACCACTGTCAAATATGCAAAAGATTGCAGTGTCTGCTCATGGACCTATCGTCCGCTCCTAGATCAGTCTGTTGACGTGACGTGACGTCAAACTTCACAGCACCAAGCTCCGATACGCATAGTTCTCTAGGGAATTACAGAGGCCAAAAGACTTTTTTTCTAATTTAATCACTATTTGTGCAGTATAGTGGCCATTATAATTCTCCTCGTACATATAGTCAGTACAAAAAGTCTCCCCGTACAAACTGTCAGTACTGTTGTCAGTAAATAATTGGTGTCTGGTGTCATGCAGTGATGATTTCGTTAGTCAGGGTCATCCGATCAACTGTTTAGGGTTGTTAACATGCTAGATGACGATATGGGTGCACTTTTATTACCAGTTTAATTTTTATTAAACAGGTTTTCCCTGGATATCCCTGGTTTTTAAATTGGGAAAATCGATGGGCGGACGAGTGTCAACATTTGGTTAAGTTTTAAGTCCGATTTTTCTCAGGGTCCGGGTTGTTCATAGTACGCCACCTCAATCATGAAAACAAGAATTGATTTTTTTACTTTTTTATTTTTTAATTCACACTTTAACTAGGAATAGACTTTTTGTTTATGACGTGTCAGTTTCTATAATTATCAACCAGAGTTTTCTTAGATACAATTATATTCTGATCCCTATTAATACCTAAAAGAAAGCCTGGTTCCGTCGAGTTGCGGCGATTCTTTTGCTAATAATATTGACAAGAATTTAAGTTGCAAATATAGATAATATTCTTTTTCGTTAGCATATACCGCTTTGCACACGTAAAAATGACACACATAAGCAGCAGTTGTTTGTAGGTATACGAAAAATGACACATATAAGCAGCAGTTGTTTGTAGGTATACGAAAAATGACACACATAAGCAGCAGTTGTTTGTAGGTATACGAAAAATGACACACATAAGCAGCAGTTGTTTGTAGGTATACGAAAAATAACACACATAAGCAGCTGTTGTTTGTAGGTATAACAATAAAGCGACTTTAAATCACCTACAGAGAGGCTCATACTCGAGTTGATTAAGTTTTGTCATGTGTGATCCATCACTCGTCTGGTGTTGATTAAAAAAAAGGCCATATATATATTTGATTTTTGCAATACTTGCTAAAATAGATGTTTGTCAGTTTTGCTGTGAACTTTCGAAATTAGGACATAATTATAAGGCAAAACAAGGAGAACACTTGTAAAATCATTGGACCACATTTTCGTCCGACTGTTTTCGCCTTATATATTATGAGTGCTTTAATATTTAAGTCAAAATGCTTCTATACACAACACACGCGCGCACACACACAAGCACACGCGTACGCAAGCACGCACAGAGAAAGGGAGAGGGAAGAAAGAGAGATTCGGAGAGCTACAAAAAGAGACACTGATTCTACGAACACTGCAAACAACACAATTTAGAAGAATCAATGTAACTTAGGGGCTATCTTTAACCATTAATTCCCATGTCTGTCAGTCGTAAATGTGTTTACTTGGTAATATGTTTATACGAATCGTTTTATAAAATGAAACGTTTGAAACATGGTTATCTGTACTGAAAATTGGACATATTATGATCATATGCTTACCCTTTCTCTATTCATTTTGGCTGTACTGGAAAGCTGTGTTGTTTACTTAATATCTATATTAATTATGTGCAGATTTCACTTTTTAATTAAACGACTAGCATTGCGAATTGGTCGTAAGTACATCTCTTTAAAAAACACAAAAAAACTTACTGCTTGGTGTAAAAGTTTGAATGCGAAAACACTGACTTATAAAACGCCTAAATTATGTTAGAATTTGTGGTGCTGCTCTATCATAAGTAAGTAAGTTTGATATGTCAGTTGAAATGGGTTAAACTCTTCGAAACATCATTTTTGATGACGCTAATGTTTCACAGGATTTGAAGCCAAAGTCTACGATTCCGGTACATGTACCGCTTCCGGGTGTCAGATACACTCCATTTAGATGAATCATACGGCAATCATTGAACCACCAGGCACCTGAAAAACACACATCATGCTGGCTGTTAAGATTGTCTGTGGTCAAAAAGTAAAGTTATAACTTTGTGTCACCTGACTTGATGTATTACTTTACCAAATTTTTCGTTTTACTAGATTTTATTATCACCCTTAACCTGTGAGTGGAAGACAGAGGCCTCTGTACTGTAAAAGTGTAGCTTGAATAATCTCAGTCAATTGTTTAAATTTCCGAAATATATCTTGTTATCCTAGAATAATTGAATATTATGCGTGTTGAACTGTTCATGGCCTTCATTGTCAAAATGCACACATCTTATGCCATTTAAATGTAAAAATATAATAATAAAGATTAACAAATTTTTGAAGGATGCATTTATTTGAGATCAATAACTCTTCAGGTATAACTGTTGCATAGGATGCTCTCCGCATGTAAACGTTGTGTTCTTGTCTTTTTTATTATCTCTGTATGAACCTTTGTATTGTTTGTTTAATATGTTTCGTTTACCTTGTTTCGATTGTAATTTGTCTTTTCTATATCTGTGATCTTGTAAATGGCCAAAGACAATAATTTACAGATTTGCCAATATATTTGAAACTTGAACTTGTTGAACGTTTGAGGCAAACCCGGCTATGTTTTCTAATTGAGGCTTTCTTGATGTGCTTAATTCACTTTCATATAAAAAATTTAATCAATTATATAATCATGACATACCTTCTAAAGAGAATGCGCAATCATAAAAGCCATAGAAATAATCATAGTAATCGTAATAGGGAAATTCATTGCAGAATCGATCATATGTTGAAAAGCAGCTTCCATTGTGGTACAACAGCGTGTAAGCTAGAAAAGAAAACATATTAAATTTATTTCGCCATGGAATCGTGTTAAGATATACTAATATTTAATACATTTTATGACTAAATATTTTTTCGTTGTATTTAAGCCAAAACATTTTGAGCTTGAATTACTGCTACTTAAACATTATTCAGTCTGTTGTTTACGCAGTGGGAGACCAATGCATTTATTGGCGCTGGTCAGGAAGCGGAATAACGTAAAAGCCGTATTCAAGTTTATGACAACGCGAATATCTTCGTTTACGTACAGGTGTATTACCTATAGGTGTTCAATGTTAAATAACCTGTGGCGAACATAATAATATACATATATCGGCATTATTTACAATTTCCAATATTCAGGAGATTTGGATTTAGATAGCTAATTTATTATATTTACATGAATAAGTAGGAGCTGATCCGGATCTTTCTCCGATATATAATGTATAGTAATTGCCAGATCCCAAATAGAAGTTTTGGTACACGTGGTAGAATGTTGTAAGATCGGCCGCAGATTCGTCGATTCGTAATTCTGTAGGGCCAAGCAGTGCCATTTCTTGGACAAATTTTAAGCCTGTATATGACATAAAGTAAAAGAGCAAGTACGTTTAAAAACATTCCTGCATTTTATACTATTGTAAATTTTGCTTTGCAGTACACACCTGTTAGCCTACTATTTTATACTTTAAGCTTCTGCATTTTTATTTTAATAGCATTGGAAACAGGTTAGCTCAATTGGATGCGTCGTCGAAATTGCAGGGATAGGCGCTGTCGCCGTGACGGTGCGGTATCGCTCCCAGGTAGAGGAAATACCATTTGATATGCACAGTACCCATGAATTTTGACATTTGCTATGCTATGCTCATTTACATTAAAATATATTAAATGATTCTTTACGTTTTTGTTTCGTTAAACCTTAGTGAATGTTATATCGCTAATTGATTACAAACATTATATTGTTACCAGAATTCTCCTCCTATATTTTAACCTGATCTTCAACATACCTATCCAGAATTCGCCTCCTAAATTTTAACTTGATATTCAACATACCTATCCAGAATTCGCCTCCTATATTTTAACCTGATATTCAACATACCTATCCATAATTCGCCTCCTATATTTTAACCTGATATTCAACATACCTATCCAGAATTCGCCTCCTATATTTTAACCTGATATTCAACATACCTATCCAGAATTCGCCTCCTATATTTTAACCCGATATTCAACATACCTATCCAGAACTCGCCTCCTTTATTTTAACCTGTTATTCAACATACCTATCCAGAACTCGCCTCCTATATTTTAACCTGATATTCAACATACCTATCCAGAATTCGCCTCTAAAATTTATACCTGATATTCGACATACCTATCCAGAATTCGTCTCCTTATTTTGACCTGATATTCAACATACCTAACCAGAATTCGCCTCTTATATTTTGACCTGATATTCAACATACCTATCCAGAATTCGCCTCTTAAATTTTTACTTGAAATATTCGACATACCTATCCAGAATTCGTCTCCTTATTTTGACCTGATATTCGACATACCTATCCAGAATTCGCCTCCTATATTTTGACCTGATATTCGACATACCTAACCAGAATTCGCCTCCTAAATCTCCAAAGCCGTTTTCGTATTCTGCAAAACCTCGATAAAAATCAACAGATCCATCGTACCGGTTTTGGAAAACCTGAATTTACAAAAAGACGTGAACTTTATAACATATGTCTGGAACACACCTGTATTCCCATCAGTACATTTTAACGATAAAAAGTACAAAATATTTAGATTAAATATTTTACTATGATATAATGTTAGATATTTAAAATCACTGTTAAGCAACTATGAGGTATTTGATTGGCGCGCGCAAACATTTGAGATTTCAGTGAATGTCTGCTAGTAATTTCAAGGCATACATTCCTGTAAGTGTACCTAGCTACGAACACTCAGTGGACTGTGCACTTACGAGTATTAAAAGATATATAACTATCATGTAACTCGTATAACAATACTGTGTCAACTATATCACTCAATTATAGCCTTGTATTAATCTACAAGTTTTTACAGTAATAATTATTTAGCATTACTAAGAACTTTTTAAAGATCTTTTTTGAAAATAGACGTTTGAAACTATGTCTTAAATTAATAATTTATATATTTCTAAAGTTTAGGATTCTTGGTCTATGAAAATCATGTTAAAGTGGAACAGAGTGAGTATAACTGCACTGTTGTGAACTTTGGAATTGTCAGGACTTAAAATAAACGTTTATATCTGAATACTTTGGTTTAGCCATTGAAATTTAATTTATTTACATAGTTTGAAAATGCTTTCAATACAAAAATTTAATAATAGAATACATTTGTGTAACAATTAAAACTAAATCCTTATAAATTATGCGGGAATGACACTTGCTTGCCTATTTACCCAAACTAAAAATAAGGAATTCCGTTTTTTTTTCTACGTCTCGAAAATTTTATAATACCTAAAACCAGCAAACGCGGGCGAACTATCATGTAACATATAAACTTTTACAATATCTCCACTATCAGATTGAAGGAAATTATCAAATCACATCAAGAGAAAACGTATAAAAAGCAATTACAGTCCAGCCTCCGCCATCTGTTTGCATGTCGCAGTAGACCTGAATTGGTAATCCGCTGTTCCACAGCTGTACAGTGTAAACACCATTCGCTGTAACACCACTGTCACGTAGCGCCTTGCAGTCATTGGCCGCATTAGCTGCGGATATAACAACATTGTGACATTGAATAGAAATTAAGAAATTAAAACATGTAAACTGTATGTAACTTTTTTTAATTTCACAAAATTTTATGTGAATAAACAATTTCCGGTGTTTAAATTATATTTGTAATATGATAATAAATATAAAAATGGTGTTCAAATATAAAAATGATGAATGTAATAAATACACGGATGTGCGGGGTGCAATTAATTTTAATGTTACACTGTTATACAATAATAATAAACGCATTTATTGAATATAAAAAGTAAAATATACATATCAGGAATCGCCACACTCACAAAACACAGCCTCCCCAGGCAGCGAAAAAGGAGAGAGGAAGAGAGAGAGAGAGAGCATATTAAATACAAGCATGCCAATTCAAACAGTACGCCACAAACAATTGACAAAAAAAGAGAAACCTTAGGGATACCGCCTTGGAACGGTCAGTGGCAAAACAAATTGCCACTGGGGGTTTAAACCAGGTTCTAGGGTGCACAAACATCGCACTTGCCCCAACAGGTTCTCATATTAACAAACAAGTACAATTTGTCTTGGTGAAATGACTCCCAACTCACCCAACAGCTCAACAATGTTGCATACAAAAGCACACAAACATATAAAACATAAGAAGCTAATAGCATTGCAAAGCCAAATAGGCGAGTACTCGATGATCTTACCGAGGCCAGAGCCCCTGGAGCCAAATTAGCAAGAACACGATGACATGGATAAAAGAAACAAATCGAGCCTTTGGGTTTTTTAAAGGAAAGATTTCCCCATTAGCCTTCATAAACTCTCAAACCCCTACCACCGTCTTGCAACCAAAGAGGTAAGCATAGTGATCAACTGTAGATGGGTTAACCACGAGGCCTGCAGAGCGCTGTAGAATATCATGTTGGTAACCTTTCGTTTTGAATTTACAGATGGTTTTTACGAATAACCGGGGAAATTTAATATTGCCTTTTATTTTCTTAAGTTTATAAATTAAATCCCCATAAAAAACTGGCCGTGAAATACCTTGTTGCAGTAGTGATTTTAAACTGCACTTGTATTTTTGAATTAAATCTGGGTATCGGCGATAAAACTTGCAAAAGGTTTTCCTTAATTTATGATACCGATAACCTTGTTTTAATAGCTTTTCTGTTATGCAAAGATTTCGTTCATTGAAATTATTAACATCAATGCAAGCTCTAGAAAAGCGAACAAGCTGTGAGATATAAACCCCGTAAGATGTTGCAAGAGGAACATCGCCGTCTAGAAACGGAAAATATACTATATTAAAATTAAAATTTACTATATTAAAATTAAAATTTACTATAGGTAAATTTGATCGCATTACTGTTTTTTTCTATTGACAAACCATCTTTTTCTCTTTTTTTGTTTGCAATGGCTTTTCTCTCTGGGTTATTTGTAATTTAGTAACGGCTAGAAACTGTACGACAAGAAGAGGACACTGCGAGAAGCTACCTGACTGTAGTTCACGCTTACATATGTACAACCTTGACCAGGCCTTAAGATTATAAAACTGAGAATGGAAAAATGTCCTTAAATATGAAACCAATTTTGAATGCCATTGAGCAATTAACGGCCATTTTATATTTATTTATAAGACTCAAGAGTTTTGCAAGACTGAACAGAACTATTGAAAAGAGGCATTATTTGCTGAGTGTTCAAACTTTGATCCGCAAGATACCAAAGTTTCTGTCATTTTTTAAAGTTTAATTTCACTTAAATTTTTAATGATTTTGTTTCTATTCTTTAATATCATTTTGTTTGGAGAAGGAAATTCTGCTTATCATCTATAAAGACTACCCGTTTTTTTCAATACATTAAGTTAACGCAGGGGCATTATTTCAAAAGAAGGCCAAGTGACGATATAACGCTTTATAATGGAAAGCTTTTCACTCTGGTTCATCATAAGTGCGCTCATGTCAATGTTTATACAACAGTTTAAATACTTATCATGAAGTTTTCCTTTACCATTTTTATAAGAAATTGTAAAGAAGTGCTACAAAAGATTTCAAAATATCGACATAATAGTTTGGAACCTGGTAGTTTTATCAAATGCAATTTGAATCATATTTGCAATTTAAGCATTATCTAAAATTGAAGATGTTAGTGTGAATGTCAATTTAACTACTTGTCCCCTACAAATTAAACATTAGTCAAAAGACCCTTCAAAACTTTTTTTTCCGCTTCACCAGTGGTATCGGTTCAATCTCCTTCGCAGAGTTGTCGTTCCTTACACTCACTCACTTTACACCTCTGCGAAAGGCTCAAGATTTTTTACCAAACGAAGAAGCTTCGTTGTATACAGTCATAATTATGTATTTGAAAGCCTGTGGTATAACAAATGACAGAAATCTTCACTATCTTTCATTAAAACCGAAGAAACCCAAGCTATTTTAAATGCAGTTAGTGAACTATTTTGTTGCGTCAAAGTAAACGTAGTCTCAGCCAATAACAGAGGTGAATGCATATGAGCCGATAGTGTAAGAGAGTGGTATCGGTTGTGCTAAGTTCGCATCCCATCCACCCTTACCCCGCCTCACCCTACAGTAATGGTTATAAAACAACGATTTGAATTTCCACGTTAAAGTTTTTTTTAAATATTAAAGGTAGAACAATCAATTTGAAAAGATTGATAACAAACGATAAGTTTTAGGCATTTCAAGAAATTACACAGTTATTTAATATGTTTAGTATGTCTTAAAAATGATATTGGAAGTTAACAGATTAGTGTTCACACCAATCATATACCATTTTGTTTTCATTTTTGGGTCGGCAGACCCAATTTTACCGGTTTTCGACAATCGTTTTTGCCTTACTGCGAACCTTACAATTTAGGGTTGCATGCAAGACTGTCGTTACTACTTCTCTTCTACAGAGCGGTCAATTTTGTAATGTTGTGCAAAATTATAAAATTTATATTTAAAAATATTGAATCAATCAATATTTGAAGAAATTTAACTCGTGGAACGTAAGACAAGATTTTGATTGCTGTTTGGGACGGATGTTCGGAATTTGAAAAAAAAAATAGAATCGTAACTGGACTTACAAGATCTGTCTCGATTAATAATCTAATGTACGAAATTGGTTGGATGTCACTTGATAATAGACGTAAAATGCGAATTCTTTGTATAATGTTCAAACTTAATCAGGGCTCGCTCCCAGAAGAATTTTCCAACTTATTTCCTAGCTTCGTAAGAAATGTAAGCCACTACAACTTGAGAAACATTGAAAACTATAGTTTTGTTGCAAAGGGAACCAGCATATTTGCAAAAGCGTTTGTACAGTCTGCAACTGAATTGTGGAATTCCTTACCAGTTGACATTAAAACTTGCTCTAGTATTTTAACTTTTAAATTAAAACTTAAAATCTTGTATAATCCTAGTATTATTCCAGAGTAGTTTGTTTCTGGAAAACATATTCAAAGCGCATTATAAGCCAGGATTAGGAATAAGTGCAGCAACTTAAATAGTGACCTATATAATAATCACTTAACTTACAGTCCGACATGCAACTGCAACTGGTATTGAAGAAGCAAACTAACCTTTTCTAATATGTTCAAATTATAATGTCCAAAGATTTCTTTTGCTACGAGATTTTCGTTATTTCGATGTTAATCTAGATCTTTAACTGTTTTGAAACAGATCACTGAGTAACGCTGATAATCAATTTATATTTAAATGTGTTTTCATTTTATTAAAGACACAGAATGATTTTAAGCAGCATGCTCATGTATATAATTTCTACATATACTACGAAAGGTTCCAACAATGTTTGTCCACCGTAATTGATGTGCCTAGTTCCACCCATCAGTTAAAATAGTTAAACATCTATTTTTATAAATTAACTACGTGCCTTTTCAAATCTTATTTATCAAATTGCATGGTGAGGACCGTCATTAAAGTGAGATCTGCACTTGTGGCGCAAACCAATTGTATATTACATATAAAATGGCAATAAACTGGTTAAATAAAAAAAATATTCAAGCTTAACGTCAGAAGTACATTATTAGAATTGCATCTAAACATTCGACATGAACAATGAATGGCATATACTGTTAATATGCAACCAAATAAAAATGTATCACTTGAAAAAATAAATTCTATGTTATTGTGAGAACGTTGGTAAAAGAAAAATATCTATTAAAACAAAGGTTAGTTCAAAACATACACTCACCCAAAGTTCTAATTGGTCATCAATTGCGTTTGTTTACAATGTTTGCAAGTTTCGTATCTTCTCTATGCAAAGAGAGGTTGAGAAAAATTCTGTTTTGTCTTGAAATCAAGTTTTTAATGTCGTGTTTATCTTTATTGATTGTTTTCGTGAATGAATCCAATACCATTTACTTACACCGCATGGTCAAAATTAGAACAGTCTTTAAGGAAGGTAACTATAGGAATAACCATGCCGTAGTTTTGAAGTTTGCGACGGTATACACAGATTTTAATGGTCGCAAATATTTTTAACGGCGAAGGCGCAGCCTGAGCCGTTAAAATGATTTAAGACCATTAAAATCTGTGTATACCGTCGCAAACTTCAAAATTACGGCATGGTTATTCCTATTCTAACGCTCTTCCATACTACCCTCAATCGGGCCTCATTCCATACGTTAAACGGGTACCATGTTCTATTTATCCGTATAGTAAACAACGGTACGGTATTACCCAAGGGAACCCGATTATCCATACGTCGGTGAGATTACCGACAGTAAACAAGTTAAATAAATCACAAATAGAGGTCAAAACTTCAACATTTTTTATTACATCGACGTTTCGGCCATAATGCCTTCTTCAGGATTGTTTGTCATAACAGGAAATGACGTCAACGTCAAAAGACAGTAAACAATTACTGTCGCAAATTTTCGCCATCTGACCAATCAGATTGCTCGAAATTTATTTAGTGCGTTAGAATATAAAATTAGATACTTTGAAGGGGTTTTATTTAAAGAGTGCTGCTTATTAATATGCTTTAATGTTTTCATACTAACGACAGAATGTTTTCGTACTAACGACGGGTTGTAATAAAACACAACAAGCAATTTAGAGCAATTTTCAGGTTACTTGACTTTTGATTGCATAAAATGCATTTTTATCAAAATTTAGGATTACTCTGGCTAAACTATTTCAAAGTCAATTATTACAATATTAAAGCCTAAATTGAAGAATTTTGTTGGCAACTTATCACAAATAAAGAGTTAAGTAAATGCCTTTCTAATGATAAATTACGGATAAAATTTGACCAATTAGGACTTTGGTGAGTGTATGTTTGTTTATTTAAGTTCTTTTGTTGAACGCTTTTTAAATACATAGCTAGACTGTTTAATGTTTTTTCTAGTGAGATTGTGAATTCAAGTGTTCTAAAATTTATGAACATTTGGTTTTTCCCGCAAAATACTTAAGAATGTAATTAATTGTAACTACTATTTTTAGGACATAAAATAAGTAAGTGCAATTCATCTTCGATATAATTATGGTCACAATAAATACACTTCTTTGAGTACATTCAATGTAAGAATGTCGTACTGCTTCGATCAAAAGGTTAAGTAAATGAAATAGGATTTTTGCAATGAAAGTCCTTATGTATATTTTATCCATTTATATCTATTATTAGTGAGTCTTGTGAAATTTTAAAGTCAGTTCTTTTAAATCCCAGTTTTGCACAGGAACTTAAAATGATTGGTGATTAAAAAGACTATACTTATAACGATTTCAAAATGATTTGCAACTTAAGTATGAGTTTAAATATTTTTCTGCACACACGAGGATGATACAATCATAATATTACAACATGCTCAATAGGTAGCGTAATTTGATTTGCATGGCTAGGCGCGGTCGCCGTACGGGTTCGCTCCCCAGTAGGACCAATATCATTTTAAAGAGTTGATAATCTAATAAATCTCATTATTATACATACACATGTAATCGCACATTGTTTTCCTCAAGGTAACAGTGGATGATTAAAATATTAAAAAAGGTATTTACCAGTTTCGCAGTTTGACCCGGTAAACCCGCTCGCACAGGAACACTTGTATATGCCTTTGCCATTCAAACAGGTTCCCCCATTTAGACATGGACTGCTTAAACACTCGTCAATATCTAAAATAATTGCAAAATTATATCAACTTTCGCATTGATTCATAATGCACATTCATTCGCAGCTTTATCCAGTTTATGATTTTTATTTATATTCATGAACCTGTTTGAATGTAAATGTAATTTTATGGAAGTTTTAGGTGTAGCTATTTTTATCGATGACTGTTCATTGGCGACTGTAGACGACCCTTAAACAAACAAAACTTTTACATAATCTATTATATTAAGTAATCTATGTAAAATAAATTCCTTTTTACAGATGTAATAAAATGAGATGAATAAATCAATATTCAGCAATACATACCAGTACATGTCGGCAGAGTGCCCACCCACTCTCCGTCGACACAAGGAATTGAAGCAACTCCAGTTAAACTGTAGCCCGGGTCACAAGAAAACAAGGCAGAGCTTCTGTCTGCAGAAAACGCTCCAGATCCGTCAGTAGGAGCCGGCGGGACCCCGCACACTGTTTGTAAAACCATTTCATTGAGAAACGCCCAAATGGAATTTTCTTGAACATTATACTGTATCATTCAAATTTAAACTTACTTACTATGATCGTATAACATGCTCTTTTATTTGTCGTATTTGTACTGTTTTCGTCTCAGTCAATATTGGTTATGTATTGTTTAAAGCTATTAAATACTCTTATCTACTTAATTTGCACTGTTGCTACACTGTTTCTACATCGAAACAGCGTTTTTTTTTCTTTTAAACTAATATATTAAACAAAAAACATAATAAAGCGCGATAATAATATAAAATACACAATAATTTATATGTATTTGTTACAAACAGAGAGCAATAATGGAATGATAGACGGTAGTGACTAAATGATAATCAATTAAAATATTGTGTTAGGATTGATTATTACGATTTCATCAAAGAAAAACTCACGACAAGGAGCTTAATCCGTGTGATTTCTTTAAAATGAAAGAAAAAAAACAACGTTTGTTATATTCCTAATTGGTAACATCATAGATCAATCCTGGTGGCACAATTTTGTCTTGTGTAAAAGCCGCTTGAAAATACCGAATAATGGGTTATTTTCGCGATCGAAAATTTTCGCGATTTTGTCGTAATTTTAATTTTCGCGGTTGTAATTTTAGCGAATTTACGCTCACAGAAATCAACGCGAAAGTTGTTGGGAATTTTTGGCGTTTTTAATTTTAGCGAATTCACGTCGGTCGCGAAAATAGCGAAAATATTATGCTCGCGAAAAAACCCATTATACGGTATGATACGCATTTGTCTCTAATGTTCTATGTATTACAAATTAAAATCTTAAACTTAACAGTAGAACATCAACAATTCGACTCTTAGTAGCAAGAAAGAAACTTTATAAACAGCACAAATTTAGGAAGTATTCTTTACGTGTGCAAGTGTATTAAACTTGATGTTGCAAATATGATCAAAGCAGCTTTATTTTGATTACGGACACATTAAATTGAGCAATATTTCTAACCTAGGCCCAATAACAAGGGTAATTTATGAATTCACTTGATTAATAACATTGGAATATTATTTATATATCACAAGTAACAAAGGTATGTCAGATGTAATTTTGACACAACTTAATACGTATGCTAATGGACAAAAGTCTTGTCCGGGAAGATTGGAACTTTTTACACGCCAATTTTCGACACATTACTCTTCCAGCGGTACTGGCTCAAATGTTGAAATGCATCTTAATGTCCTCTTTCTATTGATACCAAATTTATGTCAGTAAAGTAATGGTATTTTTGGATTTCATCCATTTTAAAAGTTTTATGGAAAACCATACCGGACCAGACTTTTGTCCATAAGTATTGTATTGTGTACACACGGCAAGTTATCAGTATGTGAAAGATATCGCCTTTCATCTTACCGCTGAAAATTATCATTAAGGATCTTTATCATTATACTAGCTAAAACCTTATAATTACCTAAAAGATAATATGACTTCTTTTAAAGGGGTTCTATAAAAATGAAGTTATTAAATTGTATTAAACACAAAGATGTGTGTTCGATTAACCATTGACATAAATGATTCTGGAAAAATCATTATTATAGCCATATATGCCAATAAAATTGCTACAGCAACTATTTTTAATCAAACACACTAACTTTCCATTTTTCCATTTACGAGAATTTAATGGGCGTAATAAAATGACTTTTTTAAGAGGATCAGGAAAATAAATGAATTGATGCATATCAACGCAACACGCCAAATGTCAATATAATTAAAGCAGGAATGAAAACAAATAGACAATTGAACAATAACCAAAGATTTGCTAGCTGATGTACAAAAGATATCTAACAAAAAATGAACGAAGTATCAGATAATTTTGTTCCTTACCCCAAAACGATGGTATGTAATTCATAATGACGTCACATTCAAAGCGGCATTATTAAGAAGTACTCCATTCCATGGAATAATTTAACAAAAAAAAACCCAAAAAAAACTTGAAATGGAAACAGTAAATATAACAACCAAACCTCAAAATATGAACGTTAAACGGCTGGAGTAAATATTGAGCTGCGCCTAACAGCTAGTGCATGTAGGCAAGTAATATACATTTCATAACTGGACAGGCTCAATCATTCCGAGCCTGTAATATGTTCAAAGTTCACCTTGCAGCTATTTGACTTAAACATTTCAACAATTTTTGTATCTTTAAAGAAATTTATACCGCGATATTAATGTATATAGATATATAAATATAGTTTAAAAAATTTTGACATTTTATTTAAAAAATCGAAAATTTATAAATTTAGCCTACATGTACAAATATACGTTGCTTAAAAATAATCACATTAAATTAAAAAAGGTTTTCCTTTATCCTTTCCTTGATATATACGCATTTTTACGCATATGCGACTAGTGTAGATCCAGATCAGACGGCACGGATGCACTGGTCGCATTTCGGTCAGAAATAACCTAATTAATCAAAAATCGAACAGTTTAGATCTTGATCAAACGGCACGGATGTGCCGGTTGATCTGGATCTAAACTGTTTGCCCATGCAATAAAGGTGTATCTATACAGGAAAGGGTTAAATCTTACTTTTGTACAAGATCATGACGATGCTGTTGACATCTGAAACTTCCTCAATCTGTCCAACACCAGTAGATCCTAGCTGACACTGGTTGGAGGTTTTGTTGAAACCTGCTATATTGCACGTGCCATCTGGTTCCAGACTCAGACATTTTTCCGCGCATTCCTGCAGTGTTCTTGTCTTGACATTTTTGAGTTCTGCCGATAACCTTTTACTAGTTTGAATATCAATGTGACGTTGGTTAGTTATGCCATTAACATTCTCATATAAAATAAAAAGAATGATGGCGGTAAACTTCATTTTCAGTTAATTTTATTCTTTCTCTAATAACATCATCTCAGTGGCTGCGTCTCTTGACAACTGGTGCTGCGGCTTTGTGAGTTTATGTTAAAAAACGATGAATGTAATGTAAAATAGAACTTCTAAAGGAGTATTGAATTAAGTTTATTAATAACTATTTCTTTTTAAAATTCTATGAAATAATTATTTAGCTAGTCGATTAATAAAATACTTAATAATTGTCTGTGGCTGTGGTACGAAAATTAATTATTTAAACTAAAACGTCTGGTTTATTCAGCAATATGGTGTCACATGCGCAGTACCAGACACTTGAAAACCCAAAATAAATAAAAGGTGTTCAAATTAATAATATGTTTGAAATTTTTTTGTTGATTTTTAAAAGCGCGTTCCTGCACCCTGAATACTTCTCCATTACTCAGTCTTCAAACCAAAGAAAGCTTCTTACATTTATTTCACCCATTCGCTGCTAATCTGTTTCTATACTGCTATGAAAGGGACTATATGATCTCTTTTTACAGAGCATCAAAATGATATGATTACAGTCTTTACAACACCTCTAGATACATGTAACTTGATAATTTATTAATAATATACAATAACCACTTTCCATCATTGGTCAACAAAATATATCCTGATGAACTCATCATTGTTAAAAAGGTAAAATATGCATATCAGGAATTGCCACATTCAGAAAAAACAGCCTCCCCACACATTCAAGAAGAAGAGTGGAGGGAGAGAGCATGGTTAATAAAATTATCAGTTTCAAAAAAGACACCACAAACAATTAACAAAACTGAGAACCCGAGGTTTTACCGCCTTTGAACGGTCAGTGGCAAATCGAATTGCCACTGGGGGTTTAAACCAGGTTCTAGGTTGCACCAACCTCACACTTGCCCCAACAGGTTCTCATATTACAAAACAAGTACAAGTTGTCTTGGTGAAATAACTCCAACTCACCCATCGGCTCAACAATGTCGCATGCAAAAGCACACAAACATATAAAACATAAGAAGCTAATAGCATTACAAAGCCAAAGGGCGAGTACTCAATGATCATACCGAGACCAGAGCTCCTGGAGTAAAATCAGCAAGAATACGATGACAGGGATAAAAGAAACAAATCGAGCTTCTAGGTTCTTTTAAGAAAAGATTTCCCCATAAATCTTCATAAACTCTTAAACCCCTGGCACCGTCGTGCAACCAAAGATGTAAGCATAATGATCAACTGTAGATGGGTTAATCACCAGGCCAAAGCAAACAATTCAGGGAAGTAAGCAAACTTTATTGATTTGAATTGTCCCATTATGTAGCTAATAAAATGTGTAATAAAGAGATAACTTTGTTTTGGTTCCATGTTCACCGCCATATGCATACCATCGTTTGGGATGGATCAAACTTTTACTGTTTATTGTTGTAAATATTGAGTTGCGCTCAACCTTATCGCATACAAGCACATACACATTACACGTGCGATTCACAGTCGTTATGGTTTGCTTGTTTACAATCTAGATGTTTTCTTTCGTTTGTTCCTCTTATTTGAAAAATAACGACGTAACGGCTACCTATATCGCCCAAAGGTGATAAATATTTTTATATTTTAACGTTATAAAATTAAACCTGGGTTTCAAAGGATAACCTCAAGCTGATTTTTACCTATACTAAACAGCTGTAAGATGTGCGTTATAAAGGATAAACACATCTTAAACATTTTCAACGTTTCTAAAATGACTAAAACGTACTGATTATCATTAGCAACGATTTGTCCTAATTGGTAACCATTTTGTATGACGTCATTTGTAATTTGTTTTAACTGAACGCAGACAATAAAATACTACGTGTCAGGATATGCAGTTGTTGAATGAAGCTATTTACTTCTTATTTTTGATATATTTGTACCTTTTTGCAACATTCTCGAGTTTATATGGAACTCATCCGCTAAGAGAATTTTTCTCATTTGTTTATATGGGAACCTGTTGATGCAAACTCGGGATTAGAGAATCATGAAATCTGGTTTAACATTCAGTGGCATACTCACTTGCCTTTGACCGTTCGAAGGCTATGTGTCCCTAACCATTGCGACAGATTAGGATTGTACAAAAAAAATCAAAGCCTTTGATCATCACAGTTAGATTGTAGATCAGTCACATATCTTTAGTCCTATCTTTCATCGCTTCATTGGAAAACTGGTGTAAGCTTCAACCAGATGCTTGAGATTTGAAAACGGTTTCTAGTCTCAGTTTTATTTACTTGGAACTTGTTTATTCTGTAGTCATTAAAATAGAAATATGCATATCAGGAATGGCCACATCCAGAAGACACATCCTCCCCAAACATCCAAATATTATCTTCGAGAGAGAAAAGAGCATGTGTAATGAAATGATCAAGTTCAACATAAAAAGCACAAACAATAGAGGGCAATAAGAACCCGAAAAGTAATTGCCTTCGAAAGGTCAGTGGCAAAACAATGTTACTGCGAATTTAAACCAGGTTCTAGGGTGCACCAACTTCACACTTGTCGCAAAAGGTTCGTTTTAGTATAGTTGTCTGGTAAATTAGTTACAATCTGGTAAATTAGCAACATCCTATCCAGCAACTCGACAATGTTGCATTCGAAAGTACACACACATGTAAAACACAAATTAGCTTATAGCACGGTCAAGCAAACATGTCGGTACTCAATGATCATACAGTACTTAGACCAGAGTGCCTGAAGTCAAATCAGCAACACGAAGACAGGGCAAAAGTAACAGATCGAGCTTCTATGTTCTATTATTAGATTTCCCTATACAATTTCGAGACTCTTGACCCATGCCACCATGCAACAAAGAGGAAAGTATAACTGTAAACTGTAGATACGTTTATCATCAAGCATGCAGAGCGCTAAAGAATTTCATGTTGTTAACATTTCTTTTTGAATTTACATTTACATTTTGATGGATTTTCACAAATTATATTGAGAAAATAAAACTGCATTTTACCAGTAACCATGTTTCAAAAGTTTTTCTGTGTTTAAAAGAGTCTTTTCATTAAAATTTTTGAGTTTCAGTATTGATAGCTCTTAAAAAATGAACGAGTTGTAAAATATAAATAACGTAAGGTGTTGCATGAGGGACATCGTGCAATCTAAAATAGGAAAATAATACAATATTAAGGTATCGCAAACATTGCAAATGGCGAAAACAGGCTAAAATTTCAAAAAATGAATTTTTGGGGGAAATACTTATTGCCACCTAGATTTTAGTTATTAAATGTATTTAGCTATGGATGTAGTAAATGTTTGCAAGCTCAATTTAGTCTAATTTATGATCTAATTACCAAGCACATACGAAAACAAAAGAAAAACCATTTGCATTAGAACTCTGAAATTCATGAACAATATACCAAAGCAACTCATACCTGAAATAAGTATATGCTGGTCTACAATGTTTAGTGCCAATTCGTCAAAATAATGTTAGGGTTTTCAAGAAATTCAAGGAAATCTTACTTCCTGGTTCAAAGTGAAAGTAGAAAGTGAAAGTAGGAAGTAAGTTTTCATTGAATTTCTTGATAACCCTAACATTATTTTGACGGTTTTAATTTCTAGTATTTTATTTATGAATTTTAAATATTGATAACGTTTAAAACTAACACTGACTGAATGTACGAAGAGATATTTTACAGCCGCCACACGGCAAAAACAACGCAACTGTGATATTGAGATAGATTAAAAGGGAACTTTGCAAGCCAACGAATACAAGAAAAAATATGGAAATATTGCAAGCTCGGTATATTGATCCTGTTCATGGGCTGTAATAGCACGCATAGTTCTTCCCACGCCGGCTATTTAGGAAAAGGTATCTGTTAAACGTTAACCCAAGATTTCCTTCTAAAACACTTGGTTTGAATCTATATTTGTGCGTGTGTTTTATCGAATGATTGTAAACTTAGATATGTTTCAGAATGTTAAGAATAAAATTACAACAGTTCAAAAAACCTTGTTGTCCATCTTGGTAGCATAAAAATATAAGACACATTTATTTCAAAATTATATATCACCAGCCGCACACGAGTGCCTTTTTCACTTCGTTATACCCGGTCACAGGAAAATTGTTAAGTAATATTTGCTCATGATTAAATGTGGTTACATCACAAATAGTCATCACTGCCTTGTGAAGTTTAAAGGTATATTAGTAATATAATTAAAACATAGATGTTCAATTGGTCCAGTATTGTTTGTGTTTGTGTCGAGTGCATATGTGTATTTACTGGTAGTTGAACAAAAAATACCAGGTCTATTAACCCTTTCCTAAATATAAGCACTTTTATGGCATGGCGAACAGGTTCGATCCAGATCGGCTGACACATGATTTATTAGGTTATTTCTGACCAAAAAATGAACAGTGCAGATCCCAATCAGACTGAACGGTTGTGCCGGCTAATCTGGATCTACACTCTACACTGGTGATGCATGTGATAAAATCTGTATATATACAGGAAAGGGTTAAGTTCTAAGAGTTTACCTGTAAAGTGAAACATGACATCTTACATGTAGTTACTTATATTTGCATGTATTGATGAAGAATTTCTCAGTAAAGTGTATGTTAGCCATGACACATATTTACTAATAATGGAAGAAGTTAAAAGCAGAGCATATTTGAAATGTCACATTGTAGTTACGCAAAAATGAAGGTATTTGAGGCAGAGCGTAGATCTATAAATGTGGGGGCAAAAACAATGTAAATTTCGTTGAAATAATAGAGTTTAATTTTGTTTGCTCTCATGTTACTGTGCGAAACTTTGTATAGTTATGGTTTGAGAAGTTTGAAGCAGATTGTACTAAGTGAAATTTGACATCATTGTTATTTACACGTATATCAGAATATATATATATCATGTATATAAAAAACTGGTAAATATAGTTATTAATAGTGTGATAAGTTTGAAAAGGACATAAGTGAAATGTGACAGCTTAGTTAATATTATTGGAAAGCATATGTGTAATGTGTTGTATCATAGATTCTTGTTCATTTAGTGAAACATTGCCCAACTGTATATTTTTAACAGACTGAAATGTGATTTTGTAATAGAATAATTACTTGTTTTTGTGTGGGTCATTACATGTTTTATCAACCAGTCCTTTGGTAATACTTCTCTTTGGATAATACTGTGACATCATTACATTTTGTGAGGCTTAAATTTTCACAAATTTCACCCTAAGTTAAATGCGCGAATTTAAACCCAATCAAAATTAATCCATATTTATGTCATAAAAGAAAAATACATAATATACATTTATCATATATGGCTTTTCTGTCACAGATTTCACCAGGTTAAAATATTTCTTATTATAAAAATATACTTGTGCGGGAATTACGGCCCATGTGAATATTTCATTTAAAGGCTTTTTTTACTTCTTCTTCTCTTCATTGATGTTAGGACATTCTTGCATGCAACACACTGTGATAACTGGATTAATAATAAAAATACTTTTTTATATAGTTGCTTGTCATTGCAAATCAAAAATCAAACAAAAATTATGGACACTTAAACTTTAAATTCTATTATTAATGATATTTTCCCTCTTGAAATTATACTAGTCTAAGGAGAACCAGTCAAACTACTGGTATTGACATATTAAGCCTCTCCCAAAAGCAACTACAACAACAGTTAAACAGTGCATAAGATTTTCCAGTAGTAACAAACAGGCGGAAGTTAAACTGACTACTGAGGTTAAACCTTTACTCCAGAAAACAAATTTTATCGTGAGTGTGACCAGTGCAGATTCAGATCAGCTGGCAGCTTAGTTCTCAAGCATCTCTATTTTAACTAATAAGTTGCTTGAGATTTGAGGCTGGTTTCCAGTATAAGTTAAATAATCTTTGGCCCAGATGTTCAAATTCATTATTTATTTGTATCACAGGGCACAAATGCTATGTTGTTAACAGCAGCAAAATATGAAACCAGATAAAAATTAGGCCTCTGACAATTTACGTGATAATGAAAATTAAGTTTTGGAATAGATCAAAAGTTCTGAGAATGAAATATATCGAAATTATGTAAAAAAAAAAACAGACTCGGTTTGATCCAGAATGTTTATTGACAGTCATGGTTGGTGTAACACCGTCTGAGCCCTCTAGCAGCGGCCTAAGCAGAACCAAATTTAACTAGAATATGGAACACGTGTCGCCTAAATTGCATTTAAAAGGGGCGTAACTAAAATACAGTCGAACTTCGATGGCTCGAACACCGTTCGCTCGAACACCACCCTTCTCTCGAACAGTTCGTCCGGTCCCGAACTAGACCTCTATATCTTCTATATTGTTCTAACTCCGATGGCTCGAACTACCCATAACTCGAACAGTCGAACACCAACCAAGGTCCCGACATTAATTTTCAATGCTTTTGACACCCCTTCGCTCGAACAGACTTTTATCGGTCATCATCAAAGGTGCGAACAAAGGCGCGAAAATGTCTCGCCAATCAAGACGATGCGCTTTTCAATTAAGTCTTGTAAATGACACATTAAAGCGGATGAAAAAATTTGATCGTTGTGTTAATTTACACCGCATTAATCATGATTAAAAACAAACTGTTATTTGCTTTTTAAGAAAATTGTAATTGTTCATTTCGTATTTATAAAATTAATTAGAAAATTATAGACGTTTTTTCTATAGAATTCAAATCCAATGTCATCTCAGAGGTTGAAAACGGGCGAAAATAAATTTAAATGTGATAATACATTAAATAAGAAATATTAGGAATTGTTATGTGTTTGCCTAGTTTAGTGCACAGAAACCTATTCTAACTACCACGGATCGCTCGAACTACAGATGGCTCGAACAAATCTGCCGGTCCCGTGGAGTTCGAGCCATCGAAGTTCGACTGTATTGTGAAACCGGAGTTACACATGTATTATTCTTGTTGTCACCGATGGCTATGTTCATGCCGATGATATATTCTAATTATTAGGTGAAGAGGACAAGAACTTTTAATGTTACACGCCACATTTAATTTCATGGAAAGTCGCATGTGTAAAGGGCCTTACTCATTAAACAGTGAAACAGGAGTTCTCATTCTTGTTGTCACCGATGGCGTTGTTCATGCAGATGATATATTCCAAGTAAATATTGAATAGGAAAAGTACTTTCAAAGTTATAGGCAGCACAAAGTTCCATGGCCCAAGTTGCTTTTATACGGGGCATAATGCCATTACTCATATTATAATGAAACGGGATTTAATTATTCTTGTTGTCACCGATGGCATTGTTCATGAAGATGTTATATTCCAAGAATTAAGTGAACCAGACAAGTATTTTTCGGCGTTAGCTGTCTAAGCTCACTTTTGACCTAGTTTTTCGACCAATGAAATGTTGTAAATAATACTCGTATTCTATTATTATGCAGCGGGAAAATGAAATAAACTATTTCGATTGGTAGCTATTTACACCAGAGAGGCATCTAGCAGGGTGGAGAGGTATCTAGTGGGATTTTTATTATTATGCAGCGGGAAAATCAAATAGATTATTTCGATTGTTTGTTAGTGGGTGTTGTTTACGATTACCGTAACGATTTTTATATTTTGTGTATTTACCTGGCACTATCATGTTCGAGCATTTTCGGTTCTTGAAAATGATAATTGTATTGGAGAAAAACATATTTACGATTTAAATAACCAGTTAAGTCAATATTGATGGCTTAAATACAATTTTATATGGAGTATTCTTAGGAGTGCAGATATTTCTAGTTCTTAATGGTTCATTTCTAGTTCTTTTGATACTGATTGTTAATTTCAAGCCCGATATTCAAATTCTCTGTAGTGTAGTGGCTAACTCTCTCGCCTTGCAAGCGGAGGCCCAGGGTTCAATACTCAGGAGTGACACCTCTTTTAAAGTTAAATTACGTAATAGTTGGTAGATTTCGCTCTTGTTACAAGCTGTTATTATTTATATTTCAAGGACATTTATTCATCTTGAGTTCTAACTCTACAAGAGGTATTTTATTGAAACTGAATAAATGTAGATCAAGACTTAATGTAAGACATTGCTTCTTTAATCAACTTATTATCACCGTATGAAATTGTTGCAACAGCTTCAACATTTTTTAAAAGACACTTTCAATGAATTTATGAGTTGTCATGATTCGGTCGCTTAATCTCTAGGTCATACTAAGCAGGCATGGAGGTTTCGTCTTCGCCTCTCTATATTTCTTTCTTTCTTTCTTATATACATGTATATATAAATCTTTTCCATCAACGCCGTTTATCTTTTTTAAAGATATTTCTTGTTTCAGTTCTAAGCAACATTAAGTTTCATGTCAAAGTTGCATTGAACGGGGCATAACTCAAAAAGTAGTGAAAGAGGAGTTATCATTCTTGTTGTCACCGATGACGTGGTTCACGAAGATGATATATTAGTATTAAGTGAATGTGACAAGTACTTTCAAAGTTACAGGCATCATTAAAATAGTTGAAAATGGAACTTTGAAAGCAACCGAACACGACAATTATTAAAATATTGCAGGCTCGGTTTCATGTTAAGTTTCGTGTAAAAGGTGGGGGATTACCGGACCACGCCGACGACGATGACGACGCCGCCAGACAAAAACATCACTATATGTGTCTAACTGCTATCGAAAAAACCACTAAACAATATCAGATGATTACAGAAGACCGATATTAGACATATAAGCAATGGAAAGTATTGTGGAATAATAAAAAAACACGAAACTTCAAAAAAACACGAACCGCTTACAATCAAACATGTCGTCATTGTTTTGTACTGTATTTTCGGAAACGAGCGAAGATTTACGAACCTAATCGTTAGTTTCCGGAGTCTGGTCTGGGTCTGTTCAGAGTTTTACCCACAACCAAAAAGGGCCAGGCAATGATTTGCTGCTGTCAAATGGCATTTGACAGATATAAGAATTAAATCTCATTTCATTTTCCTGTAAGTATGACTAGAGTATGGGCAATTTTAACAACACAAGTATAGCGAAATATATTTGAGGAGAGAACAAAAAAGTTAAATAACTGCCTTAGTCATGAATGAGCAAAACACATACTTGAGGTTTTATTTTGGAAACGATAGCAGTAAACCAAAAAAATCTGTAAAACGAATAAAATTATCTAATTCTTATTTACTTCAATAGCTTTTCATGGCGTCAGCATCAGTACTTGGCCCTTATTGTTCTTTAACTTCAGATAAACAACTTTATCATATGGATAGTTTAGATCCTGGTCAGCTGGTGCATTCGCACAGTCTGATCTGGATTTACAATGTTTGCTATATTTGGTGGTCAGCTAAGGGTGCTGACAGTGCTATATTTTTTTCTCTTCATTAGAAATCGGCATAATTCTTCTTGTTTACAATGAGAACATTTCAGGAAAGGAAACGCAAGCAATTGCATGCCTTTACCTTCCTGGATAGATGCGGACTAATTCCGAAAAGCATATATAAGTGGCACTGTGTTTAATTACGATAGGGTCTGGCCAGTAAGAGGTCAGTAATTTTCTAAGAAAGTTTTTGAAAAAAACCCATCGTAACACCGATATATTGTTTGCTAGGTATTTAAAATGCAACGGTTTTCCTGAATTTGTGATAGCGATTTCAATGAACGTAATCTTTGTATATTATCAGAATTTTCTGTAAAAATAACCACAAACAGTATGTTATTGCTTTTTTTAATTAAAAATTAAAGAAAACAAGAAGCAATGTTAATTTCTCCACAATATTTGTAAAAACCATAAAAAAGAAAGGTTATTCAACAGCGCTCTGCATGCCTGGTGATTAACCCATCTACAGTTGATCACCATGCTTACCTCTTTGTTTGCATGACGATGGCAGGTGTTAAGAGTTTATGAAGGTTTTTAGTAAAATCATGTAAAAAGAACCTAGAAATTTGGCCAGTTTTTGCCCCTTAATCGTGTTCTTGCTGAGTCGACTCCAAAGGCTCTGGTCGCAGTAAGTTCATTGTGTACCCACCTTTTTGCTTATGCTATTAGCATTTTATGTCTTATACTTATGTGTGCTATTGCATGCAACACTGTCGAGTTGATGGGCGGGTTGGAGCTATTTCACCCCTCTACCAATCCAGGAATAAATAGATAGATTCAGAATTTATTTTAATATCAGCCGTTTTTTCTTCCTAAGCATTCATCAAAACTATCGAAAAAGAAAATTATATACACCGCTATCAAATATGCAAAAAAAAACCCATACCGTTTCTGTTCATAGATCTACTGTCCCCTCCTGGATCTGTCGGTTTTGACGGTAATATAAATGTAAAAAACATTAACTATTTAACATAAATGAACACTATGAAAAGTTTTTCTTTTGATAGACACGCTAGTTGCTCTCTGCAATGTATAAATACTCCGCTGCTCGTTTAAAGTAGCCGTGTCTTATGTATCTTCTTTGTGGTAATTATTTTCGGAAATCCTACTTTCGGTTTCTAATTTAAGATTTGTACTACATATGAATGGACTTTGTCTTCAGAGTAAACTAGGTAGGTTTTTATAATTTGCAAAAATTAGTTTCCATACTATCACGTTAGTTTCTTATTACGTGCATGAGCATGCATAATAACAACTATTATATCAACATGATTAACAATACATCAGTCATTATTTTATGTGAATCGAATGTCCCGGATATTTTTTGAAGAAAAACACCCTCACAAACAAGCAAACAACAAAACAAAACAAAAACACACGGGGGACAACAGTTGAATTTCACATAACAATTTAATTTACAATAATTTGGTGGTATTCACCATCTTCTTCTATTTATCTTTATATTTATTTTTAAGGGGTCACTAACATTGCAAATGACGAAAACTGTCTAAAATTTCAATAATAAATTTTGGGGAAAATGGTCATTGCAACCTAGATTTTAATGAAGAAATGTATTTAACTAAGGATGTATTAATGTTTGCAAGCTCAATTTAGTCTAATTCATATTCTTATTACCAAGCACATACTAACACAAAAGAAAAACCATTTGCATGAGAACTCTGAAATTCATGGACAAAACTTCAAAACAACTTATTAATGAAATAAGTATATGCTGGTCTACAATCATTAGTGCTAATTCGTCAAAATAATGTAGGATTTTCATGAAATTCAAGAAAAACGTACTTCCGGGTCTACTTTCGGTTTGACGGTCAAAACATTGTGATGTACCTTTTCAAAACTCGACATTTATTCCCATCGGTAAACAAATGTAAGTAAAGAAATATAGTAACATGTGGTTGTATTTAAATTTAGATGCTCAAGTTGTTTGAAAAAATGCTTTATTTAAGTAGAACAGACACAAACAAAAAGGAAATGCCGTTTGCACAAGCACTCTGTAATGTCTGTTTAAAACGTCTAGAAGAATTATACATATATCGCATAAACACATATTTACAATATTTTGTGGTCATCTGTCAAAATAATGTCAGAAATTTTAAGTAATTTGACGTCAAACCGAAAGTACAGCCGGAGGTACGTTTTTCTTGAAAAACTTATTTTGACGAATAGGCACTAATGATTGTAGTCCAGCATATACTTTTTTCATGTACGCAAAATGTACATAAAATCTATTGACATTTACTACCGATAAATTTATTGACATATCATTAGCTTTTTGGTTTTCAATATGTTAACATATTGTTCGGGATAGACAGGTACCCCGGTATCTTTGGATCATATGAAGAAAAGGGTTGTTGGTCCAGTGATTGCTTGCTTCTGTTTTGGCCAATGTGTCCGTTTGACACATAACTGATAGCTTTTAAAACTGAAACGAGAACGGCGACTATTTTTGATGATTCACCGACAACTTTGTAGTCCCATAATATGTGATAGTCCTTTTGAAGCGCCCCTTGTTATGGCAGTAATATGCATTTCAATTTCTGCTTATGAACAGGCTCAATCAAACAGAGCCTGCAATATTTTCATATTTGTCGTGTTCGGTGGCTTTCAAAGATCCATTTTAGTGTGTCGCGGTGTGTCGCGTACAATACCCATGCCTATTGGTCCAAGGTCAAGGTCACTGTCACTAAAAATAGAATTTTCTTGTTGACACTCTAGTGGTCACATTTTTTCCCCGATTGTCATGAAACTTTGTCTGTACATATGTCGCAGTAATTACTCGGACGAGTTCGAATATGGGTTATCATGGGTAAAAAACTCGGTCGCTATTACTAAAAATAGAAAAATCTTGTCCAGGCTGTAAAGTTGTTAAATCTCATTGGATTTCAAAATAACTTGGCACAAATGTTTACTATGACAAGGCGGTGTGTTGCATACAATACCCATGCCTGTTGGGTCAAGGTCAAGGTTACTGTTTCTAAAATAGAATTTTCTTGTCTGGGCTGTAAATTAGTTATTTCTTATTGGATTTTAAAATAACTTGTTTTAAATGTTTAACATATCAAGACGTTGGGTCATGTACAACACCCATGCCTGTAGGTCCTAGGTCAAGGTCACTTTTACTTAAAATCGATTTACTTGTCTGGGCTGTAACTTCGTCATGAATGAAGTGATTTCATAATAACTTGACATAAATGTTCACCATGACAAGACGGTGTCACGTACAATACCCATAGCGGTTGGTCCAATGTCAAGGTCACAGTTGCTAAATTAGAATTTTATTGTCAGAGCTGCAAATTTGTTATTTCTTATTGGATTTTAAAATAACTTGGTGTAAATGTTTACCATATCAAGACTTTGTGTTGCGTACAACACTCATGCCTGTAGGTCTAAGGTCAAGGTTACTGTTCCAAAAAATAGAATTTTCTTGTCCGGGCTGTAACTTCGGTCAAGGTCACAGTTACTAAAAATAGAATTTTCTAGTCCGGGCTGTAACTTCGTTATGAATGGAATGATTTAAAAGTCACTTGGCACAAATGTTCACTATGACAAAGCGGTGTGTCACAAACAATATTCATGCCTGTAGGTCCAAGGTCAATGTCACTGTTACTAAAAATAGAATTTTCTTGTCTGGGCTGTAAATTTGTTATTTCTTATTGGTTTTTGAAAATAACTTGGTATAAATGTTCACCATATCAAGACAATAGGTCACGTACAACACCCATGCCTGTAGTTCCAAGGTCAAGGTCACTGTTACTAAAAATATATATATTTTTTAAAATCTGGGCTGTAACTTTTTTACCAATGGAGGGATTTCAAAATAACTTGGCACAAATGTTCACCATGACAAGGCGGTGTGTCGCATTAAATACCCATGCCTGTAGGTCCAATATCAAGGTCACTGTAACTAAAAATAGAATTTTCTTGTCCGATCTGTTAATTTGTTACTTTTTATTGGATTTTAAAATAAGTTGGTGTAAATTTTCACCATATCAAGACGTTGGGTCGCGTACAAGCCCATGCCTGTAGGTCCAAAGTCAAGGTCACCGTTACTAAAAATTTTCGTGTCCGGGCTGTAGCTCCGTTATGAATGGAGTGATTTCAAAATAACTTGGCACACATGTTCACCATGACACGGCGGTGTATTGCATACAATACCCATGCCTGTAGGTCTAAGGTCAAGGTCACTGTTAATAAAAACAGAATTTCCTTGTCTGGGCTGTAAATTTGTTATTTCTTATTGGATTTTAAAATAACTTGGTATAAATGTTCACCATATCAAGACGGTTGATCACGTACAACACCCATGCCTGTAGGTCCAAGGTCAAGGTCAGTGTTATTAAAAATAGATTATTTTTTGGTCTGGGCTGAAACTTAATTGTTATGAATGGATGAATTTCAAAATAACTAGGCACAAATGTTCACCATGACTAGGGTGTGTGTGTCATGTACAATACCTATGCATGAAGATCCAAGGTCAAGGACACTGTAACTAAAAAAAGAATTGTCTTGTCCGGGCTATTTCGTTATAAATGAAGGAATTTCAAAAAATTTTGGCACAAATGTCACCATGACAAGGCGGTGTGTCGTGTATAATATCCATGCCTGTAGGTCCAAGGTCAAGGGCACTGTTACCTAAAATAGATTTTTTGTTCGGGCTGTAACTGCAATATGAATGGATGGATTTCAAAATAACTTCGCGCAAATGTTCACCATGACAATTAGGCGATGTGTTGTGTAGAAATCCCATGCCTGTAGGTCTAAGGTCAAGGTCACTGTTACTAAAAATATGATATATGTCTTATATTACTCGCACGAGTTCGAATGTTACATGACCTAAAAATATAAAAATAATCTTGTTAATGCTCTCGATGCTACTGTTTCAGTCCAAATTGTCTGGTAATTTGTCAGAAAGGTTGTTTGGTTGATTTCTAGCCCAAGTTCAAATATGGGTCACCTGAGATCCAAAACTAGGTCACACAACCCAAATACGGAAAACCCTTGTTAACACTCTAGATGTTACATTTTTTGCCCAGATTTCCTTGATTTTTTTTCAGGTTGATATAAAACTTTATATACAAGACCCGAAAAGTGCCTTGTGAGGATTGCCAGATCGCGAAACCATATAAAATACAATATGTTAGTTAAATTGCTGCACATAAGTTATAATTTATTATTCTCACTGATTTACCTTAAAACAGAGTTTAAAAAGCGTCTGTGTTTATAAGGAATAGTCACATTACAGTTGTGATTCCAACAGTATAAAATTTTCCTACACGTTGAGCGGAAACAAGTTCTTCTTGATACAGACGATACAAAAAGGGCGCAATTTATTTTAATAACAGTAATACCATGTTTGAACCATGTCTTCTGCTGAGTATGAAACAATCAATGGTTTTCGATAATATTGCCTTTTAACTTTGAAATCGGGTTTGTTCGGATCGTGTGCGGATCTATTTACTCATGCATGACGCATGAACACTGGAGTTCTTTGACAGCGCTTTGTTTCCATTGGGTAGCGTAATCCGTAGAGCATTCTGATTTGCCGATTATGGTTTTGAAAATTTCGCACAAGGGAATTTTGCCGTACAAGATTAATGCGCAAAAGTTTATAAATACTGCAAAATTCATTCAGTCAGCAGCTTCACAGTCGCCGGATCGGCACATTAGGTCACCATAAAAGAAAAATCCGTACAAGAACATCAGGCGGAATCCGCACATTATAATATTCTTATAACTTCAAACTCGTATGCTGTCAGCTGTTATTGCGGGAGGTAACTTTTCTGGCGAGCCGTCAAAATCCGTAAGCTGTACGGATCCACACAATACTTCCGCACAGAAAATCCGTAGAAACAGTTTTGAAAATAATAGAAGCTCATCCAACTACTGATGTCTTTGGGATTGGACAAATCCGTACAAGTGGTGTAAATCTGTACAAGTGTTGTAAATTCGTACACGTGTTATAAATCCGCACAAGCTGTTGAACGGATCCGTACAAGAAGTCCAGATCAGTACTGTTCGTCCAGTCGGTAGTTTTGTGCAGTCCAGATGTGTAAAGTTCAGTACTTGTGTGTAATCCTGATCCGTACGAGTTGACCAAACCAGCAACTGTTCGCAGTAAAAATCCGTATAAGCCGTTCCCATCCGTACAAACTGTCTTAACCAGCAGTTTCCGTACATAACCAGACAGAGTGCATTTGTGGCAATACATATAATTTAGTTCTGTACAAGTGACTCACTTCCGCACAGTTTACCTGCAGATCCAACTTAACAATTGCTTTATCCATGTGGACATAGTGGTATTCTACAGTCTTTACATTTATTAACAATAGTAAACTTCACTTTTAACTATCGTGGCAAATGGTTTCAATAACAACAATACTGTTTTAAACATTTAATAACAATAGTTAAATTTTCAATCTTTACTAGCGTTGCATGTGGTTTACCGGCAATAAAAGTGTTTTAAAAATTTCGTTGAATGTGGTTCAATTCTGATAGTCCGAAATCCCTCTACCTTACCGTAAGAGTCTATCTTAAGTGCAGAGGTTAGACTTCGGTTACACCCCAGTAGGGTAAATAGAGTCTCGTACATTCGTTAGTAATTTTATCAATCGTCTTCTATGAATGCCTTTGGGCAATGTACATATATTTGTGTAAATATTGAGTAGCGCTCAAGCCAGGGCTTGGCTGCGTGGACAGTAATATGTATTTCAATTACTACACATGAATAGGCCCAAGCAAACCGAGCCTGCGATATTTTGATGTATGTCATTTTGGGTGGGTTTAAAAGGTTTTATCATCTATTTACAAAACGGATCAATCAATACATGGTGATAATTGTGTTTTTTCTCAATCATTTTCATTGATAAGCACCTGCAAATATGGGCAAATGGCAGCATAAGATACAGCAAATGACTCCCAGCAAGAGCATGTGTAGAAATGCTGGCTACTGGCATAAATAAATATTTAGTTGCGCTCAACCCTGGTCTAGGATCCGTAATATGCACTTCCATTACTGCTCATGAACAGGCCCATTCAAACCGAGCCTGCAATATTTTGATAGTTGTCGTGTTCCTCGGCTGTGGCTGCTCGCTCAATGTGCAAAATGCACAACATGTCCAAAATAGTAAAATATGTAAATTATGTCTATTTTCGCATTTTATGGAAGCAAGATAAATCGATTAGTGATATGGTTAGCATATAGTCCCTTGCATAACACGGTATTTACTAGCCCTAAAAATAATAAATCTTGATTTAAACCTGTAGGCCAGTAATTGGCTGTTTTATCGGAATTTATCAATAATATCGTTATAATTATTATTGCTTTAACCACTATTTACAGGCTATAACGAGTAGAATTAAAACGACAATGGCAACAAATGGCAATTTGAAGGATGATCAAATGGACATTTTAGAGAGATGGATAGACAAAGGGCCTAAAACATTTACATTATTGTATGCCATCACTCGTGACAAATGTGATCCAGCTATTTTTCATCAGAAGTGTGACAACCAGTGCCCCATAGTTACCGTGCTCTATAATCAACATGGATCCGTGTACGGGGGATATGCTTCTTCTAGCTTGAACACCATCAGTGGCTATGTGAACACCACAGATAATTTCTTGTTCCAACTTTGCTTCAGCGGCAATATGATTGCAAACAAGTTCATGGTACTGCAGAATGAACAACGCCATGCAATGTATTGTGGGGATAGTTACGGTCCACTCTTTGGATGTGGAACTGGACACGATCTTTGGACATTCAGATATGCAGTAAATAATGCAGGTGGCTACTTTCCACTTAACGGCAGTATGACAAATTTTGGGAAAAGCTTCAACGCTCATGGGATAACTTCAGATAAAATAAACAATGGGACGATGAATGTAACCGAGTTGGAGGTCTATAAAGTTTCTGGTAGTATGAATACGGTTTTCTTACCTCACGTATTTACTTTGAATGTCAGAAAACCTACGAAATTGTTTGTGAAATTATTAATTTTTGTTAATCGTTTATTTTTGTTATATTATAAACAATATTTACAAAAATCTGAACGTGATATTTATTTTGCATACTGTCATGCACGTAATTATTTTCGAACGAATTTAGCCTTGGTAAAATGAAATATTAGTTTATCAGTTTTGAAATTGTCATGTGTTATATTTTTGTGTCTATTATAATTGTTTCTTGTTTCTATCCTCTATTTTTCTTGTATTTCGCAGTGTAAGAAAGAAGGCTTTGTATTTTGCGTCTAGCATTTGTTGATACATATATATACAAGAGATATTGTAATGAAACTGAATAAATGTAGATCAAGACTTAATGTAAGACATTGCTTCTTTAAAAGAGTTGTCACTCCTGAGGATTGAACCCGGGGCCTCCGCTTGCGAGGCGAGAGAGTTATCCACGACACTATAAGATCTTGTATTTTGGACTTGAAATTTACAATCAGTATCAAAGGAACTAGAAAGGAAACCGTAAGAACTAGAAATATCTGCACTTCTCTTTCGTTTTACACTGTGTGTTTTACGCAGGTGTTTACCTGACACCCGAATATTCCATATAAAATTGTATTTAATCCATCAATACTGACTTAGCTGGTTTTTTTAAATCGTAAAATGTTTTTCTCGAATACAATTGTCGCTTTTAAAAACAAAAATGCTCGAACATAATAAAAATCCCACTAGATACCTCTCCACCCTGCTAGATGCCTCTCTGGTGTAAATAGCTACCAATCGAAATAGTTAATTTCATTTTCCCGCTAAATAATAATAGAATACGAGTATTATTTACAACATTTCATTGGTCGAAAAACTAGGTCAAAAGTGAGCTTAGACAGCTAACGCCGAATAACGACGTAACGGCTACCTATATCGCCCAAAGGTGATAAATATTTTTATATTTTAACGTTATAAAATTAAACCTGGGTTTCAAAGGAAAACCTCAAGCTGATTTTTACCTATACTAAACAGCTGTAAGATGTGCGTTATAAAGGATAAACACATCATAAACATTTTCAACGTTTCTAAAATGACTAAAACGTACTGATTATCATTAGCAACGATTTGTCCTAATTGGTAACCATTTTGTATGACGTCATTTGTAATTTGTTTTAACTGAACGCAAACAATAAAATACTACGTGTCAGGATATGCAGTTGTTGAAAGTGAAAGTAGAAAGTGAAAGTAGGAAGTAAGTTTTCATTGAATTTCTTGATAACCCTAACATTATTTTAACGGATTGGCACTAAACATTGTAGACCAGCATATACTTATTTCAGGTATGAGTTGCTTTGGTATATTGTTCATGAATTTCAGAGTTCTCATGCAAATGGTTTTTCTTTTGTTTTAGTATGTGCTTGGTAATTAGAACATGAATTAGACTAAATTGAGCTTGCAAACATTTACTACATTCATAGCTAAATACATTTATTTACTAAAATCTAGGTGGCAAGAAGTATTTCCCCCAAAATTCATATTTTGAAATTTTAGCCTGTTTTCGCCATTTGCAATGTTTGGGACCTCTTAAAATCAAAATAATTTCTTTTATCATTTATTGTAGTAATAACGAATCCATAATCAATAGAAAGCTTTAGATCACGATTGTTTTCTTGGTTAATTTTGAATTGTTTAATATAAATTTGCTGCTTTTTCTGTTTAAAAGCAAACAGAAAATCATAGCGTCAGGTACATGTGGACATAATTATTAACTACTGCTACAGTTTTGTCTCTTTATCACAAAAATAAATTTAAAAAATCAGGGTTGGTGGATATTCACTAATATAATAAAATAAACAATAAAAACGATTTGTCACTAGGCTTGTAAAAATAGATAAAAAGGGAGCTTTAAGAGGTCGCAAACATTGCAAATGGCGAAAAGTTGCTAAAATTGCAAAAAATGAATTTTGGGGGAAATACTTATTGCCACCTAGATTTTAGTAAAGAAATGTATTTAGCTTAGGATGAAGTTAATGTTTGCAAGCTCTATTTAGTCTAATTCGTGTTCTAATTACCAAGCACATACTAAAACAAAAGAAAAACCGTTTGCATGAGAACTCCGAAATTCATGCTTGAAATTGTGCTTGCAAACATTAATTACATCCTTAGCTAAATACATTTCTTTACTAAAATCTAGGTGGCAATAAGTATTTCCTCCAAAATTCAGTTTTGAAATTTTTAGCCACTTTTCGCCATTTGCAATGTTTGCAACCCCTTAAACCATCGAATACGACAAATATGAAAAAAGTGAAATATGCATATCAGGTATCCCCACACTCACAAAAAGTGCAGGCTTGGTTTGATTGAGCTTGTTCATAGGCAGTGATAAAATACATATAACTACCCAAGGCTCCTAGCCCCGGCTTAAGCGCAACTTAATATCTACACCAATAAACAGTAAATTTTCGAACCAACCCAAACGAGGGTGTGTATATGGCGGTGAACACGAACATTTTTTTTTTAATTATTACATTATATTGTATGTTAAGCGGCGTAATTCTCCAGCTAAATGGGTTTTCCCTAAACGAGAAAACAATGGGCGAAACTTATCAGAATATAATTTTGAGAGGGGATCTGAGAATATAAATCCGGCATATCACAGAAAACGCCAAAGAAAAACAATTGAAAAAAAAAGAAAATATTTCCTTGTGTTGATTGATCTATATCCATATTTATATTGGCTGGAATATTGAAACTACCGGTCTTAAAACAGGCCGAAATATTTAAAAAAAACAACATAATTTTAAAATGACAATTAAGGAAGCCTCGGCCTCTACTACTTCGGTCTATGCCGGCTGATTTCGCCAGAGTTCGGTTAACAGTAACATAAATACGTATATAAAATAATGTGCAAGTGTAGTTGCACGCACACTTAGTGGCAATAGCTGAATTGGTACAATGTAGAATGATTACCTTAAAAAACAAATGTAACTAAAATAAAATTATTGCGATGATTTAAAAAAAGAATAATAAACTGAACTTTTTTTGTTTTAATTTCTAGTATTTTTTTTATGAATTTTAAATATTGATAAAGTTTAAAACTAACACTGACTGAATGTACGAAGAGATATTTTACAGCCGCCACACGGCAAAAACAACGCAACTGTGATATTGAGATAGATTAAAAGGGAACTTTGCAAGCCAACGAATACAAGAAAAATATGAAAATATTGCAAGCTCGGTATATTGATCCTGTTCATGGGCTGTAATATCACGCATAGTTCTTCCCACGCCGGCTATTTAGGAAAAGGTAACTGTTAAACGTTAACCAAAGATTTCCTTCTAAAACACTTGGTTTGAATCTATATTTGTGCGTGTGTTTTATCGAATGATTGTAAACTTTGATATGTTTCAGAATGTTAAGAATAAAATTACAACAGTTCAAAAAACCTTGTTGTCCATCTTGGTAACATAAAAATATAAGACACATTTATTTCAAAATTATATATCACCAGCCGCACACGAGTGCCTTTTTCACTTCGTTATATCCGGTCACAGGAAAATTGTTAAGTAATATTTGCTCATGATTAAATGTGGCTACATCACAAATAGTCATCATTGCCTTGTGAAGTTTAAAGGTATACGAGTAATATAAATATAATTAAAATATAGATGTTCATTTGGTCCAGTATTGTTTGTGTTTGTGTCGAGTGCATATGTGTATTTACTGGTAGTTGAACAAAAAATACCAGGTCTATTAACCCTTTCCTAAATACATGTATAAACACTTTTATGGCATGGCGAACAGGTTCGATCCAGATCGGCTGACACATGATTTATTAGGTTATTTCTAACCAAAAATGAACAGTGCAGATCCTAATCAGACTGAACAGTTGTGCCGGCTAATCTGGATCTACACTCTACACTGGTGATGCATGTGATAAAATCTGTATATATACAGGAAAGGGTTAAGTTCTAAGAGTTTACCTGTAAAGTGAAACATGACATCTTACATGTAGTTACTAATATTTGCATGTATTGATGAAGAATTTCTCAGTAAAGTGTATGTTAGCCATGACACAAATTTACTAATAATGGAAGAAGTTAAAAGCAGAGCATATTTGAAATGTCACATTGTAGTTACGCAAAAATGAAGGTATTTGAGGCAGAGCGTAGATCTATAAATGTGGGGGCAAAAACAATGTAAGTATCGTTGAAATAATAGAGTTTAATTTTGTTTGCTCTCGTGTTACGGTGCAAAACTTTGTATAGTTATGGTTTGAGAAGTTTGAAGCAGATTGTACTAAGTGAAATTTGACATCATTGTTATTTACACGTATATCAGAATATATATATATATATATATATATATATATATATATATATATATATATATATATATATATATATATATATATATATATATATATATATATATATATATATATATATATATATCATGTATATAAAAAACTGGTAAATATAGTTATTAATAGTGTGATAAGTTTGAAAAGGACATAAGTGAAATGTGACAGCTTAGTTAATATTATTGGAAAGCATATGTGTAATGTGTTGTATCATAGATTCTTGTTCTTTAGTGAAACATTGCCCAACTGTATATTTTTAACAGACTGAAATGTGATTTTGTAATAGAATAATTACTTGTTTTTGTGTGGGTCATTACATGTTTTATCAACCAGTCCTTTGGTAATACTTCTCTTTGGATAAAACTGTGACGTCATTATATTTTGTGAGGCTTAAATTTTCACAAATTTCACCCTCAGTTAAATGCGCGAATTTAAACCCAATCAAAATTAATCCATATTTATGTCATAAAAGAAAAATACAATTTCGGAAATTTATGCCCGTGCTAATAGTCATGTATCATATATGGCTTTTCTGTCACAGATTTCACCAGGTTAAAATATTTCTTATTATAAAAATATACTTGTGCGGGAATTACGGCCCGTGTGAATATTTCATTTAAAAAGCTTTTTTACTTCTTCTTCTCTTCATTGATGTAAGAACATTCTTGCATGCGACACACTGTGATAACTGGATTTATAATAAAAATACTTTTTTTTATATACAGTCGAACTTCGATGGCTCGAACACCGTTCGCTCGAACACCACCCGTCTCTCGAACAGTTCGTCCGGTCCCGAACTAGACCTCTATATTTTCTATATTGTTCTACCTCCGATGGCTCGAACTACCCATAACTCGAACAGTCGAACACCAATCAAGGTCCCGACATTAGTTTTCAATGCTTTTGACACCCCTTGGCTCGAACAGACTTTTATCGGTCATCATCAAAGGTGCGAACAAAGGCGCGAAAATGTCTCGCCAATCAAGACGATGCGCTTTTCAATTAAGTCTTGTAAATGACACATTAAAGCGGATGAAAAAATTTGATCGTTGTGTTAATTTACACTGCATTAATCATGATTAAAAACAAACTGTTATTTGCTTTTTAAGAAAATTGTAATTGTTCATTTCGTATTTATAAAATTAATTAGAAAATTATAGACGTTTTTCTCTAGAATTCAAATCCAATGTCATCTCAGAGGTTGAAAACGGGCGAAAATAAATTTAAATGTGATAATACATTAAATAAGAAATATTAGGAATTGTTATGTGTTTGCCTAGTTTAGTGCACAGAAACCTATTATAACATACCAACCACGGATCGCTCGAACTACCGATGGCTCGAACAAATCTGCCGGTCCCGTGGAGTTCGAGCCATCGAAGTTCGACTGTAGTTGCTTGTCATTGCAAATCAAAAATCAAAAAAAAAATATGGACACTTAAACTTTAAATTCTATTATTAATGATATTTTCCCTCTTGAAATTATACTAGTCTAAGGAGAACCAGTCAAACTACTGGTATTGACATATTAAGCCTCTCCCAAAAGCAACTACAACAACAGTTAAACAGTACATAAGATTTCCCAGTAGTAACAAACAGGCGGAAGTTAAACTGACTACTGAGGTTAAACCTTTACTCCAGAAAACAAATTTTATAGTTAGTGTGACCAGTGCAGATCCAGATCAGCTGGCAGATTAGTTCTCAAGCATTTTTATTTTAACTAATAAGATGCTTGAGATTTTAGGCTGGTTTCCAGTATAAGTTTAATAATCTTTTGCCCAGATGTTCAAATTCATTATTTATTTGTATCACAGGGCACAAATGCTGTGTTGTTAACAGCAGCAAAATATGAAACCAGATAAAAATTAGGCCTCTGACAATTAACGTGATAATGAAAATTAAGTTTTGGAATAGATCAAAAGTTCTGAGAATGAAATATATCGAAATTATGTAAAAAAAAACAGACTCGGTTTGATCCAGAATGTTTATTGACAGTCATGGTAGGTGTAACACCGTCTGCGCCCTCTAGCAGCGGCCTAAGCAGAACCAAATTTAACTAGAATATGGAACACGTGTCGCCTAAATTGCATTTAAAAGGGGCGTAACTAAAATACATGTATTATTCTTGTTGTCATCGATGGCTATGTTCATGCCGATGATATAATTATTCTAAGTATTAGGTGAATAGGACAAGAACTTTTAATGTTACACGCCACATTTAATTTCATGGAAAGTCGCATGTGTAAAGGGCCTAACTCATTAAATAGTGAAACAGGAGTTCTCATTCTTGTTCTCACCGATGGCGTTGTTCATGCAGATGATATATTCCAAGTAAATATTGAATAGGAAAAGTACTTTCAAAGTTATAGGCAGCACAAAGTTTCATGGCCCAAGTTGCTTTTATACGGGGCATAATGCCATTACTCATATTATAATGAAACGGGATTTAATTATTCTTGTTGTCACCGATGGCATTGTTCATGAAGATGTTATATTCCAAGAATTAAGTGAACAAGACAAGTATTTTTCGGCGTTAGCTGTCTAAGCTCACTTTTGACCTAGTTTTTCGACCAATGAAATGTTGTAAATAAAACTCGTATTCTATTATTATGCAGCGGGAAAATGAAATAAACTATTTCGATTGGTAGCTATTTACACCAGAGAGGCATCTAGCAGGATGGAGAGGTATCTAGTGGGATTTTTATTATTATGCAGCGGGAAAATCAAATAGATTATTTCGATTGTTTGTTAGTGGGTGTTGTTTACGATTACCGTAACGATTTTTATATTTTGTGTATTTACCTGGCACTTACATGTTCGAGCATTTTCGGTTCTTGAAAGCGATAATTGTATTGGAGAAAAACATATTTACGATGTAAATAACCAGTTAAGTCAATATTGATGGCTTAAATACAATTTTATATGGAGTATTCTTAGGAGTGCAGATATTTCTAGTTCTTAATGGTTCATTTCTAGTTCTTTTGATACTGATTGTTAATTTCAAGCCCGATATTCAAATTCTCTGTAGTGTAGTGGCTAACTCTCTCGCCTTGCAAGCGGAGGCCCAGGGTTCAATACTCAGGAGTGACACCTCTTTTAAAGTTAAATTACGTAATAGTTGGTAGATTTCGCTCTTGTAACAAGCTGTTATTATTTATATTTCAAGGACATTTATTCATCTTTAGTTCTAACTCTACAAGAGGTATTTTATTGAAACTGAATAAATGTAGATCAAGACTTAATGTAAGACATTGCTTCTTTAATCAACTTATTATCACCGTATGAAATTGTTGCAACAGCTTCAACATTTTTTAAAAGACACTTTCAATGAATTTATGAGTTGACATGATTCGGTCGCTTAATCTCTAGGTCATACTAAGCAGGCAGGGAGGTTTCGTCTTCGCCTCTCTATATTTCTTTCTTTCTTTCTTATATACATGTATATATAAATCTTTTCCATCAACGCCGTTTATCTTTTTTAAAGATATTTCTTGTTTCAGTTCTAAGCAACATTAAGTTTCATGTCAAAGTTGCATTGAACGGGGCATAACTCAAAAAGTAGTGAAAGAGGAGTTATCATTCTTGTTGTCACCGATGACGTTGTTCACGAAGATGGTATATTAGTATTAAGAGAATGTGACAAGTACTTTCAAAGTTATAGGCATCATTAAAATAGTTGAAAATGGAACTTTGAAAGCAACCGAACACGACAATTATTAAAATATTGCAGGCTCGGTTTCATGTTAAGTTTCGTGTAAAAGGTGGGGGATTACCGGACCACGCCGACGACGATGATGACGCCGCCAGACAAAAACATCACTATATGTGTCTAACTGCTATCGCAAAAAACCACTTAACAATATCAGATGATTACAGAAGACCGATATTAGACATATATGCAATGGAAAGTATTGTGGAATAATAAAAAACACGAAACTTAAAAAAAAAACACGAACCGCTTACAAGCAAACATGTCGTCATTGTTTTGTACTGTATTTTCGGAAACTAGCGAAGATTTACGTACCTAATCGTTAGTTTCCGGAGTCTGGTCTGGGTCTGTTCAGAGTTTTACCCACAACCAAAAAGGACCAGGCAATGATTTGCTGCTGTCAAATGGCATTTGACAGATAAAAGAATTCAATCTCATTTCATTTTCCTGTAAGTATGACTAGAGTATGGGTAATTTTAACAACGCAAGTATAGCGAAATATATTTGAGGAGAGAACAAAAAAGTTAAATAACTGCCTTAGTCATGAATGAGCAAAACACATACTTGAGGTTTTATTTTGGAAACGATAGCAGTAAACCAAAAAAATCTGTAAAACGAATAAAATTATCTAATTCTTATTTACTTCAATAGCTTTTCATGTCGTCAGCATCAGTACTTGGCCCTTATTGTTCTTTAACTTCAGATAAACAACTTTATCATATGGACAGTTCAGATCCTGGTCAGCTGGTGCATTCGCACAGTCTGATCTGGATTTACAATGTTTGCTATATTTGGTGGTCAGCTAAGGGTGCTGACAGTGCTATATTTTTTTCTCTTCATTAGAAATCGGCATAATTCTTCTTGTTTACAATGAGAACATTTCAGGAAAGGAAACGCAAGCAATTGCATGCCTTTACCTTGCTGGATAGATGCGGACTAATTCCGAAAAGCATAGGTATTTAAAATGCAACGGTTTACCTGAATTTGTGATAGCGATTTCAATGAACGTAATCTTTGTAAATTATCAGAATTTTCTGTAAAAATAACCACAAACAGTATGTTATTGCTTTTTTAATTAAAAATTAAAGAAAACAAGAAGCAATGTTAATTTCTCCACAATATTTGTAAAAACCATAAAAAAGAAAGGTTATTCAACAGCACTCTGCATGCCTGGTGATTAACCCATCTACAGTTGATCACCATGCTTACCTCTTTGTTTGCATGACGATGGCAGGTGTTAAGAGTTTATTAAGGTTTTTAGGAAAATCATGTAAAAAGAACCTAGAAATTTGGCCAGTTTTTGCCCCTTAATCGTGTTCTTGCTGAGTCGACTCCAAAGGCTCTGGTCGCAGTAAGTTCATTGTGTACCCACCTTTTTGCTTATGCTATAAGCATTTTATGTCTTATACTTATGTGTGCTATTGCATGCAACACTGTCGAGTTGATGGGCGGGTTGGAGCTATTTCACCCCTCTACCAATCCAGGAATAAATAGATAGATTCAGAATTTATTTTAATATCAGCCGTTTTTTCTTCCTAAGCATTAATCAAAACTATCGAAAAAGAAAATAATATACATCGCTATCAAATATGCAAAAAAAAACATACCGTTTCTGCTCATAGATCTACTGTCCCCTCCTGGATCTGTCAGTTTTGACGGTAATATAAATGTACAAAACATTAACTATTTAACATAAATGAACACTATGAAAAGTTTTTCTTTTGATAGACATGCCAGTTGCTCTCTGCAATGTATAAATACTCCGCTGCGCGTTTAAAGTAGCCGTGTCTTATGTATCTTCTTTGTGGTAATTATTTTCGGAAATCCTTCTTTCGGTTTCTAATTTAAGATTTGTACTACATATGAATGGACTTTGTCTTCAGAGTAAACTAGGTAGGTTTCTATAATTTGCAATAATTAGTTTCCATACTATCACGTTAGTTTCTTATTACGTGCATGAGCATGCATAATAACAACTATTATATCAACATAATTAACAATACATCTGTCATTATTTTATGTGAATCGAATGTCCCGGATATTTTTTTAAGAAAAAAACACCCTCACAAAAAAGCAAACAACAAAACAAAACAAAAACACACGGGGGACAACAGTTGAATTTCACATAACAATTTAATTTACAATAATTTGGTGGTATTCACCATCTTCTTCTATTTATCTTTATATTTATTTTTAAGGGGTCACTAACATTGCATATGACGAAAACTGTCTAAAATTTCAATAATAAATTTTGGGGAAAATGGTCATTGCAACCTATATTTTAATGAAGAAATGTATTTAACTAAGGATGTATTAATGTTTGCAAGCTCAATTTAGTCTAATTCATATTCTTATTACCAAGCACATACTTACACAAAAGAAAAACCATTTGCATGAGAACTCTGAAATTCATGGACAAAACTTCAAAACAACTTATTAATGAAATAAGTATATGCTGGTCTACAATACTAGTGCTAATTCGTCAAAATAATGTAGGATTTTCAAGAAATTCAAGAAAAACGTACTTCCGGGTCTACTTTCGGTTTGACGGTCAAAACATTGTGATGTACCTTTTCAAAACTCGACATTTATTCCCATCGGCAAACAAATGTAAGTAAAGAAATATAGTAACATGCGGTTGTATTTAAATTTAGATGCTCAAGTTGTTTGAAAAAATGCTTTATTTAAGTAGAACAGACACAAACAAAAAGGAAATGCCGTTTGCACAAGCACTCTGTAATGTCTGTTTAAAACGTCTAGAAAAATTATACATATATCGCATAAACACATATTTACAATATTTTGTGGTCATCTGTCAAAATAATGTCAGAAATTTTAAGTAATTTGACGTCAAACCGAAAGTAGACCCGGAGGTACGTTTTTCTTGAATTTCTTGAAAATGCTTATTTTGACGAATAGGCACTAATGATTGTAGTCCAGCATATACTTATTTCATGTACGCAAAATGTACATAAAATCTATTGACATTTACTACCGATAAATTTATTGACATATCATTAGCTTTTTTGTTTTCAATATGTTAACATATTGTTCGGGATAGACAGGTACCCCGGTATCTTTGGATCATATGAAGAAAAGGGTTGTTGGTCCAGTGATTGCTTGCTTCCTTTTTGGCCAATGTGTCCGTTTTACACATAACTGATAGCTTTTAAAACTGAAGCGAGAACGGCGACTATTTTTGATGATTCACCGACAACTTTGTAGTCCCACAATATGTGATAGTCGTTTTGAAGCGCCCCTTGTTATGGCAGTAATATGCATTCCCATTTCTGCTCATGAACAGGCTCAATCAAACAGAGCCTGCAATATTTTCATATTTGTCGTGTTCGGTGGCTTTCAAAGATCCATTTTAGTGTGTCGCGGTGTGTCGCGTACGGTACCCATGCCTATTGGTCCAAGGTCAAGGTCACTGTTACTAAAAATAGAATTTTCTTGTTGACACTCTAGTGGTCACATTTTTACCCCGATTGTCATGAAACTTTGTCTGTACATATGTCGTAGTAATTACTCGGACGAGTTCGAATATGGATCATCATGGGTAAAAAACTCGGTCGCTATTACTAAAAATAGAAAAATCTTGTCCAGACTGTAAATTTGTTAAATCTCATTGGATTTCAAAATAACTTGGCACAAATGTTCACTATGACAAGGCGGTGTGTTGCATACAATACCCATGCCTGTTGGGTCAAGGTTACTGTTTCTAAAATAGAATTTTCTTGTCTGGGCTGTAAATTAGTTATTTCTTATTGGATTTTAAAATAACTTGTTTTAAATGTTTAACATATCAAGACGTTGGGTCAATGTACAACACCCATGCCTGTAGGTCCTAGGTCAAGGTCACTTTTACTTAAAATCGATTTACTTGTCTGGGCTGTAACTTCGTCATGAATGAAGTGATTTCATAATAACTTGACATAAATGTTCACCATGACAAGACGGTGTCACGTACAATACCCATAGCGGTTGGTCCAATGTCAAGGTCACAGTTACTAAATTAGAATTTTATTGTCAGAGCTGAAAATTTGTTATTTCTTATTGGATTTTAAAACAACTTGGTGTAAATGTTTACCATATCAAGACTTTGTGTTGCGTACAACACTCATGGCTGTAGGTCTAAGGTCAAGGTCACTGTTCCAAAAAATAGAATTTTCTTGTCCGGGCTGTAACTTCGGTCAAGGTCACTGTTACTAAAAATAGATTTTCTTGTCCGAGCTGTAACTTCGTTATGAATGGAATGATTTAAAAGTCATTTGGCACAAATGTTCACTATGCCAAAGCGGTGTGTCACATACAATATTCATGCCTGTAGGTCCAAGGTCAATGTCACTGTTACTAAAAATAGAATTTTCTTGTCTGGGCTGTAAATTTGTTATTTCTTATTGGTTTTTGAAAATAACTTGGTATAAATGTTCACCATATCAAGACAATAGGTCACGTACAACACCCATGCCTGTAGTTCCAAGGTCAAGGTCACTGTTACTAAAAATAGATTTAAAAAAAAATCTGGGCTGTAACCTTTTTACCAATGTAGGGATTTCAAAATAACTCGGCACAAATGTTCACCATGACAAGGCGGTGTGTCGCATTAAATACCCATGCCTGTAGGTCCAATATCAAGGTCACTGTAACTAAAAATAGAATTTTATTGTCCGATCTGTTAATTTGTTATTTCTTATTGGATTTTAAAATAAGTTGGTGTAAATTTTCACCATATCAAGACGTTGGGTCGCGTACAAGCCCATGCCTGTAGGTCCAAGTTCAAGGTCACCGTTACTAAAAACTTTCGTGTCCGGGCTGTAGCTCCGTTATGAATGGAGTGATTTCAAAATAACTAGGCACAAATGTTCACCATGACACGGCGGTATGTTGCATACAATACCCATGCCTGTAGGTCCAAGGTCAAGGTCACTGTTAATAAAAACAGAATTTTCCCTGTCTGGGCTGTAAATTTGTTATTTATTATTGGATTTTAAAATAACTTGGTATAAATGTTCACCATATCAAGACGGTTGATCACGTACAACACCCATGCCTGTAGGTCCAAGGTCAAGGTCAGTGTTATTAAAAATAGATTTTTTTTGGTCTGGGCTGAAACTTAATTGTTATGAATGGAAGAATTTCAAAATAACTAGGCACAAATGTTCACCATGACTAGGGTGTGTGTGTCATGTACAAGACCTATGCCTGAAGATCCAAGGTCAAGGACACTGTAACTAAAAAAAGAATTGTCTTGTCCGGGCTATAACTTCGTTATAAATGAAGGAATTTCAAAAAATAATTTGGCACAAATGTTCACCATGACAAGACGGTGTGTCGTGTATAATATCCATGTCTGTAGGTCCAAGGTCAAGGTCACTGTTACCTAAAATAGATTTTTTTGTTCGGGCTGTAACTGCAATATGAATGGATGGATTTCAAAACAACTTCGCGCAAATGTTCACCATGACAATTAGGCGATGTGTTGTGTAGAAATCCCATGCCTGTAGGTCTAAGGTCAAGGTCACTGTTACTAAAAATATGATATATGTCCTAGTTATTACTCGCACGAGTTCGAATGTTACATGACCTAAAAATATAAAAATAATCTTGTTAATGCTCTCGATGCTACTGTTTCAGTCCAAATTTTCTGGTAATTTGTCAGAAAGGTTGTTTGGTTGATTTCTAGCCCAAGTTCAAATATGGGTCACCTGTATTCCAAAACTAGGTCCCACAGCCCAAATACGGAAAACCCTTGTTAACACTCTAGATGTTACATTTTAGCCCAGATTTCCTTGAATTTTTTTTCAGGTTGATGTAAAACTTTATATACAAGACCCGAAAAGTGCCTTGTGAGGATTGCCAGATCGCGAAACCATATAAAATACAATTTGTTAGTTAAATTGCTGCACATAAGTTATAATTTATTATTCTCACTGATTTACCTTAAAACAGAGTTTAAAAAGCGTCTGTGTGTTATAAGGAATAGTCACATTACAGTTGTGATTCCAACAGTATAAATATTCCTACACGTTGAGCGGAAACAAGTTCTTCTTGATACAGACGATACAAAAAGGGCGCAATTTATTTTAATAACAGTAATACCATGTTTGAACCATGTCTTCTGCTGAGTATGAAACAATCAATGGTTTTCGATAATATTGCCTTTTAACTTTGAAATCGGGTTTGTTCGGATCGTGTGCGGATCTATTTACTCATGCATGACGCATGAACACTGGAGATCTTTGACAGCGCTTTGTTTCCATTGGGTAGCGTAATCCGTAGAGCATTCTGATTTGCCGATTATGGTTTTGAAAATTTCGCACAAGGGAATTTTGGCGTACAAGATTAATGCGCAAAAGTTTATAAATACTGCAAAATTCATTCAGTCAGCAGCTTCACAGTCGCCGGATCGGCACATTAGGTCACCATAAAAGAAAAATCCGTACAAGAACATCAGGCGGAATCCGCACATAATAATATTCTTATAACTTCAAACTCGTATGCTGTCAGCTGTTATTGCGGGAGGTAACTATTCTGGCGAAATCCGTAAGCTGTACGGATCCGCACAAGCTGTACGGATCCACACAATACTTCCGCACAGAAAATCCGTACAGAGAAACAGTTTTGAAAATAATAGAAGCTCATCCAACTACTGATGTCTTTGGGATTGGATAAATCCGTACAAGTGGTGTAAATCTGTACAAGTGTTGTAAATTCGTACACGTGTTATAAATCCGCACAAGCTGTTGTACGGATCCGTACAAGAAGTCCAGATCTGTACTGTTCGTCCAGTCGGTAGTTTTGTGCAGTCCAGATGTGTAAAGTTCAGTACTTGTGTGTAATCCTGATCCGTACGAGTTGACCAAACCAGCACCTGTTCGCAGTAAAAATCCGTATAAGCCGTTCCCATCCGTACAAACTGTCTTAACCAGCAGTTTCCGTACATAACCAGACAGAGTTCATTTGTGGCAATACATATAATTTAGTTCTGTACAAGTGACTCACATCCGCACAGTTTACCTGCAGATCCAACTTAACACTTGCTTTATGCATGTGGACATAGTAGTATTCAACAGTCTTTACATTTATTAACAATAGTAAACTTCACTTTTAACTATCGTGGCAAATGGTCTCAATAACAACAATACTGTTTTTAAACATTTAATAACAATAGTTAAATTTTCAATCTTTACTAGCGTTGCATGTGGTTTACCGGCAATAAAAGTGTTTTAAAAATTTCGTTGAATGTGGTTCAATTCTGATAGTCCGAAATCCCTCTACCCTACCGTAAGAGTCTATCTTAAGTGCAGCGGTTAGACTTCGGTTACACCCAAGTTGGGTAAACAGAGTCTCGTACATTCGTTACAATTAGTAATTTTATCAGTCATCTTCTATGAATGCCTTTGGGCAATGTACATATATTTGTGTAAATATTGAGTAGCGCTCAAGCCAGGGCTTGGCTGCGTGGACAGTAATTTGTATTTCAATTACTACACATGAATAGGCCCAAGCAAACCGAGCCTGCGATATTTTGATGTATGTCATTTTGGGTGGGTTTAAAAGGTTTTATCATCTATTTACAAAACGGATCAATCAATACATGGTGATAATTGGGGTTTTCTCTCAAGCATATTCATTGATAAGCACCTGCAAATATGGGCAAATGGCAGCATAAGATAAAGCAAATGATTCCAAGCAAGAGCATGTGTAGAAATGCTGGCTACTGGTATAAAAAAAAATATTTAGTTGCGCTCAACCCTGGTCTAGGATCCGTAATATGCACTTCCATTACTGCTCATGAACATGCCCATTCAAACCGAGCCTGCAATATTTTGATAGTTGTCGTGTTCCTCGGCTGTGGCTGCTCGCTCAATGTGCAAAATGCACAACATGTCCAAAATAGTAAAATATGTAAATTATGTCTATTTTCGCATTTTATGGAAGCAAGATAAATCGATTAGTGATATGGTTAGCATATAGTCCCTTGCATAACACGATATTTACTAGCCCTAAAAATAATAAATCTTGATTTAAACCTGTAGGCCAGTAATTGGCTGTTTTATCGGAATTTATCAATAATATCGTTATAATTATTATTGCTTTAACCACTATTTACAGGCTATAACGAGCAGAATTAAAACGACAATGGCAACAAATGGCAATTTGAAGGATGATCAAATGGACATTTTAGAGAGATGGATAGACAAAGGGCCTAAAACATTTACATTATTGTATGCCATCACTCGTGACAAATGTGATCCAGCTATTTTTCATCAGAAGTGTGACAACCAGGGCCCCACAGTTACCGTGCTCTATAATCAACATGGATCCGTGTACGGGGGATATGCTTCTTCTAGCTGGAACACCATCAGTGGCTATGTGAACACCACAGATAATTTCTTGTTCCAACTTTGCTTCAGCGGCAATATGATTGCAAACAAGTTCATGGTACTGCAGAATGAACAACGCCATGCAATGTATTGTGGGGATAGTTACGGTCCACTCTTTGGATGTGGAACTGGACACGATCTTTGGACATTCAGATATGCAGTAAATAATGCAGGTGGCTACTTTCCACTTAACGGCAATATGACAAATTTTGGGAAAAGCTTCAACGCTCATGGGATAACTTCAGATAAAATAAACAATGGGACGATGAATGTAACCGAGTTGGAGGTCTATAAAGTTTCTGGTAGTATGAATACGGTTTTCTTACCTCACGTATTTACTTTGAATGTCAAAAAACCTACGAAATTGTTTGTGAAATTATTAATTTTTGTTAATCGTTTATTTTTGTTATATTATAAACAATATTTACAAAAAATCTGAACGTGATATTTATTTTGCATACTGTCATGCACGTAATTATTTTCGAACGAATTTAGCCTAGGTAAAATGAAATATTAGTTTATCAATTATGAAATCGTCATGTGTTATATTTTTGTGTCTATTATAATTGTTTCTTGTTTCTATCCTCTATTTTTCTTGTATTTCGCAGTGTAAGAAGGCTTTGTATTTTGCGTCTAGCATTTGTTGATACATATATATTTCAGACTTAAATCTTTTTATTATAAAAAAATGCATATGCTTACCTTTGACTTTTTAAAAAAGACGATCAAAGAAAGAGAACGTCTGCTAAAGCGGAAGAAATGATACCATGGAGAAAAACAAAAAGTTGGAATGATCAAGTAAGTAAAAATATCACTCTAGATTACTTATTGCCCATACATTCAATTAGTTATAAGCTTCCTGTCTGCTGCAAAGAAATTTCATTCATTACTTCTATTACTTATGCAGCAATTCAATAAAATATCGGAGACAACATACAATGAAAAGCAATACATACATGTATGCTCTATTTTTATTTATTAACTTGTTGGAATCGAAACCTACGTGTGCGATTTTATAGTTGTATATATATCACATTCGCGTCAGATACCGAAATGTAGTACATCTTATACTTGAAGTAAACAATTTAATTTTTAAAGTTTAGTTTCTCTAGCGTTATGACAAGATAAAAATTACGTGTTTAAAATAAAATAGATATGGGAAGTAAATTTCGGTAACAATTCGAGCATTTTGCAGGTTATAAAAATGGAAAAAATCTTATAAACAGAGATTAAAAAATATATAATTTATAATTCACCTAGATCTACCAAAATCCCATTTTTAAAACAAAAAACTTTCCGATGTGATAGAATTTGAAAACTAATAGATAAGTGGACTTGAATTTGGCAAATACTAAAATAACGTTAGGTATAGTAAGTTTAAGATTAACATATCGAATACGCATTATAAACCTGTTATACAACAGAAGATATCTATGAAAACGAGCTTTCGGTAATTCAATGTTTCATTGAAAACAACAACGACATAACAGTTAAATAACAGAACTGGGTTTAGCAATATAAGCCCACGATATATTAAAATTTATGAAATTTTAAATTCATTTCGATAAGGATTTATATAAAAGTCATGTACACGTATGCATTTTTAAAAAAAGAAGATAAAATTGCAACAACGAAAATGGATCTAACAGTATTTAGAGCAATTCAACAATATTAATTCGTATTTTGAAAAGCACTTTCCGCGTGTTATAAAACCAAGCATGAATATGAAAAAGGTTACTCAAATCGAATGAAATGCTTTTGTTATTTTAGTTACTAAATCAGCTCACAGATGAGATAATATCGTATCAACCGATAAATGATTTGAGGGTGACAGAGGTTAGAATCTTGATGATAGGTCCTGTTGGAGCCGGAAAATCAAGTTTCTACAACACTATCAACTCTGTGTTTCGTGGTCGCATTACACATCCTGCTCGCAGTGGAAGTGCTGAACAAAGTCTTACAACAATGGTATGTTCTTTTATTACAATATGTCTATTAAGAACAACATTAAAATAGGTGAGAAAAATGTTTTTCCTTAATATATCGATACGTAACAAATGGGTGGGGAAATTGCTTCGTCTTTAATAATACTGTCGGAAAAAAAGCATGGAGAAATTTCTAACCACTATTAGATACATGTAACTGACACTTGATATCAATAAGGAGCAATCGAAGATAGTTCTTACTTGCGGTTTCTTTAAGGAATGAACAGTTACGATGATAATTGCATCTCAGACAAGAAATATATTTATAAAAGATAGACGGCGTTGATGCAAAAGATTTTTATACACTGAAACCCCTTTACACCGGACGAGGTCGGGACCGAACCAAATTTCCGGTTTAAATGGTTTCCGGACTAAAGGGGTTTTGACAACTGGACAAGATTAACGTTTTTTTTTCCAAATGTGGACAATTGGATCTATATTTTATACAGAATTGCACTAATCAGTCAATCAATAATAGTCTCTTCAGCTTTTAACTAACTAAAGTTAAATGCATTATTTCATTACAAGAAAATGATCAGCACACTTTCTCCATAAGATATTTAAAATTTAAAAATAAAAACAAACCAATTCATGTTATTTTTACACAACTGATTCATATTAATTGAGTGTTGACGGAGAACTCCTTGAAACAAATACACTAGCCCATGGCAAAATATCACATATGTCCTAATTTAAAGAAAAA